>CM049602.1:8342591-8532591 GCA_026979955.1 Megalurothrips usitatus
GGCGGCCATAAGGCGGTGCCTCCGGGGCGGCGCCGCAGCCGCCGGCGCAGCGTGCTGATGCCGGCTCCGGTCGGCTCCGGGGCTCCTGGGCTCCGGGGGGAGGGGCAGTCATCGGCCGTGCCGTCACAAGTGTGGAGGGGGTAAATCCGTATTGGTTACCGCCGTGTCACCACGGGAACGGGGACGGGCTGGCTGGGGTGGGGGGTCCGGCCGGGCCGTCGCTCTTCCGGGCCAGCTGACCGGGGGCGGCGGGGGGCCGCTGCGGGGGGCCGTCGGCGTATTAGGACCCTCCCCTCCCGCTCTACCCTCGGTAATTAAATCAAGACTGCCGCCCCTGCCGCCTGGTGATCATGTGACGCGGAGCGGCGTATGGCGGCGTACGGCTGGAGCTGGAGGCTGACGGCTGGAGGCTGGATGCTGGAGGCTAGACCGCTGCCCTGCGCACCGGCCTAACCCGGCCCGCCCGCCGGGCCTCATATCTCGTCGCCTCGCCGCGGTCAGTCGCGTTATCGCAGCTGGGCTCGGGCGGCTCCAGTGGCTCCAGCGGCTCCAGCCAGCGGCTCCAGCCAGCGGCGCCCGCCGAGCCCTGCACGGGGAATTAAGGCTAAACGCGGCGAGGCGTGCCGTTCTCCCGAGAAATTAGATTCCGCCACTCGCTCTCTCTCTCTCTCTCTCTCTCTCTCTCTCTCTCTCTCTCCCCCCCCTCCCCTGCTGATTTCATTTTTACACACGCGGGGGGAGGGAGGGGGGGGATGGGGATGGATCTGCTCAGGAAGGGTGCCGTGTGGATATGGACCCCTCGCGCCTCACCTACGCTCTCTCTCTCTCTCTCTCTCTCTCTCTCTCTCTCTCTCTCTCTCTCTCTCTCTCTCTCTCTCGCGTTGGCACGCTCTCACCCACTCCCCCCCCATACACACACACACGCGCGCGCGCGCGTACGCAACGCGCAAGCGAGAAAACCGAGGGCGAGCCAGGAAATCGAGCGTGAATTTACACGTTAAGTCGATAAACTTTTTCCTCCGGCCCGCGCGCCTCGCCTCGCCTCGCGCTGCGGGAGCTGACCCGGCTCCACGCGGCTCGCGTCTCACACGCAAGCTTCTCCCGTCCGGAGCCAACACCGAAACTAACACCACACACACACACACACACACACACACACACACACACACACACACACACACACACAACCCAGGCGGCCCTGTACACACTCGAGGATCGGCAGCGGCGGCCGCTGTGATGGACGGGGTGGCTGGCTCTGCGCGGCGTGCGGTGTATCCGCCGGCCCGCCGCCGCCCCGCCGCCGCGGTGCTGGAAGTGGTCCATTTCGCCGTGTGACCTAATGAAGTGTGCCGTTTTGTTCTGGTCGATTAACCCGCCATACTCCGTACAATGACCGCCTGACCTGGAAGAGCAGTGTGCGCTGGAGGGGGGTGGGGCGGGAGGGAGGTGCGGGAGGGGTGTTGAGGGGGGGGGGGGGTTGACGCAGGGAGGCGTGAATAGCGAACACCTTATTCTCGCCAGTAACGAGTTTCCCCCGGCCAAGGCCCCGGGGCCGCGGGCCACGCCGCGCGCGCAGGCGGTGGAGCTTGTCAAAGAAGACGGAAAATACAAGAGGGGTCCCCCAATATTGAGTACTACTCACAGAAAATTTTTTAAAGGAAGAAACGGCTCATAATGAAGGCTTACCTTCTCTGAGCCGTACCTCTCAAAGTGTTTCGCCTGAAAGTTTTTTTTTTTTTTTGGGGGGGGGGGGGGATTGATCGGCTAGTCTGCGAGGTTTTATTTCGTGTTTATTATCGTGCTGCCTGGTGGGATACTCTACGGACATGTCATGGCGAGGTTTTTTTTCTTTTTTTTCTGTTTCAAATACCGGTCCCGCCGTACGCGGCCGCGCGCACCTGGCCGAGTCCATTTGGGACACTCCTCACAGGTGGCGCCGCACCGTCTGCCGCCGCCTGCCGGGGCGTCGCCGTTAGCGCCCCATCTGACCGCCCCCCCCCCCCCCCCCCCCCCCCCAGCGAGCGACATTCATCAAGGGATTTTGCAGAGCGGCACTCTCTTCCTCACACCGGAATTCTTCTCCTTAAGCCCAGCAGCAAGAGCGCAAGAGAAAAGCAAGTTTTGAGAACAGCGCGAGGCAAACAAGTTTGTCCGTCGTGAGCGGGTGGCTGGGCGAGGGAAAGAGCCCGTCCAGTGCACTGCTGACGCCGCTGCAAGGACACGACGGTCTCCGCGGCTCTACCCTCCGCCAACTGTAAAGTCCGTTCGTAGTCCGCGTTGCATAGCTTTGGCGGGGCGTTCTTTTTTTTTTTTTGTTCGCGTAGCGTCCAAGTGCGGCACTTTCCACCGCCCCGGCGGCGGCCGCCCCTAACATTTTATTCAACACGTGACTCATCTTTTTGACTTTTGCACTGTAAAATTTTTCTTCGTCACTTGACATAAAAAAAAATCCGTACTTCGAAATTTTGTTCAAAATTGCATTTTGTTTCAAATAAATACAAAAAAATACCCACCCTTGCGGGTAGCTGCACAATAGAACCACGGCCTCGGCCGCCTTGTTCGCTTCGTATCCCAGACGCCGACGACGACATGGCCTCGGCCTGCGAGGCGAGGCCTGCCGGGGACAGCCGCCGGGTCCGGGGCCTGCCGCCGAGGCCGCGTCTCGCGTCGTACGTGACGCAATGCGATCGGGTGCCGCCAGAAGGGGACCCCCCACGACGAGACGGCCCTGCTGGAGGCCGCGAGAGAGAGAGAGAGAGAGAGAGAGAGAGAGAGAGAGAGAGAGAGAGAGAGACGGATGCGGTGTGTGACTGTCGTCGACGGCTGCCTAATTTATCAATCCCGCTCCTAACTGGGACGTCAGCCATGATGAATGGGCGGCGGCGGCACGCGCTACGCTTTTTGTGTCGCCTTGTGTAGCTCGACAGGCGTGGCCGGCGTCGTTGTTGCAGTCGTCAACTACACCTCGGACTACACCGACGTGCCGCACAGCGCTCGCGCGAGTAGCTCAACGATGTGACGTAACGAGCTACAAAGTCGCCATGCCGCCGCCCCTCGCCACGCGCGCCGCGTACCTGGAGGAGGCTCTGGGTGGAGGCGGCCGGCGGGGGGGGGGGGGGGGGGGGGCTGCAACTTTTTGGCGGACGAGGTATCGCCTTCATCGCAGCGCGCGCACACTTTGCGACAGTTTATAAGAATCCCCTCGCCTCCTCCTCCTCCTCCTCCTCCTCCCCCTCTCCCTCCTCCTCCTCCTCCTCCTCCTCCTCCTCTCCTCCTCCTCCTCCCCGTAGTCCGTCTCCACGGCGGCGGCGGCGCTGCGCACAAGGAGCGGCAGCGGCGGCGATTCTAGTTAAAACTTTCGGACGGCGAAATGCGTTAATTAAAACAAAAAAAAAATGAAATCGCCGTCACTTTGCGGCGGTGGCGGCGGCTGTGTTCGGCGTGTGGACTTACCTGGCGGAACGTGTTTTTTTTTTCTTGCCGGCTGCGCGCGGGGCGCCGCGGACCACACGGCGGCACGCGGCTCCGTGGGGACGCCGCCGGCTGCTCTCTCTGTCTCTCTCTCTGTCTCTCTCTTTCTCTCTGTTGGTGTTTGTGTTTCCGCATCGTTATGCTATTAGGGCGGCGCAAACACCCGGCCTCCGCCTTCGAACGCCGCCGTGTCGTACCGACTGTGATTGGCGGCATTGCTGTTTTTTGGTTGATTTGTTGTTTTTTTTTTGCATTTTTTTCGCAGCAAACGTTTTGCGCTCAGACGGACTCCCTCTGTTCCCTCGTCACTTCTATCTGTCCGCATCTACTGTGTCTGTCTCTCGATTTCTCTGCTCTCTCTCTCTCTCTCTCTCTCGCACTGTTGCTGTCTCTCGCTATTCGCCTGTCTGTGTCTCTCTCTCCGTCGGACGGCGCCGCCGCTCCCTGTCGCTCTTTATCATAACGGCGCGCGGGGGGGGCGCCACCTCGAATCGTAATTTACTGCCTTGATGGACCCTTTGGAAGTTGCGGGCCGCTGCTCCGCAGCCCGGCTCCAGCCCGGCTCCAGCAGCGGCCCCCCGGACCGATCCCCGCCTCCAGTTCCAGCCACTTCGGGCCGAGTTGTGCGGGGCGGCCGGTGCTGCTCACCTGTGGGGGCCGGACCGGACCGAGATGATCCGGGACCGACCCCTCAGCCGCAAGTTGGGGAAGGCGGCAAAGGCGAACCGTCTCGAACGACGTTGCCTATCTGATTGCGCCCCCCGCCGCCCTCTGGTGCATGTGAACCGTTCACCCAGTCTCCAGGGCAACTCGCCATACCGCTCCTGCGGTAGCATCTCCGCTGCACTCCCAAAGTCATTCTCCCTTCACCAAACCTTATTCTTCTCTCTCTCTCTCTCTCTCTCTCTCTCTCTCTCTCTCTCTCTCTCTCTCTCTCTCTCTCGCTCCTCTATCATAATTCCCCACCACCACCGCCCCCGCGCGTGGGCGCCCTTACGCCTGCCGCATCCACTTTTCCCTCCTTTATATGTCGTTCACTCGCTCCCTCTCGCTGATTGCCCGGCCCGCGCGTCGCATCGCTCTCGCTCTCTCGCGCGCTGCTGCTTCGCTTTTATCTCCGTTCGCCTCTGTGCCCCCGCTGCGCGCTGCGCCGCGCTATGCTGCACTGGGAGTCAGCCCGTGTGCGGCGCGTGCATCAGCTGCCGCGGGGGGAGGAGGGGGGGGGGTGATATCAGCCCCCCCCCCCTCCAGTCCGGATTGTGGGTGCACCCGCCGCGTGTCGTCGGCGAGGTGAATTGGGAACACGACGACGTCGACGACGAGGTTGGCGCGCACGGGGCGCGGCGTTGACGCAATTCTCGTCGCGTCGCGTGCGTCGTTTTGGAACGAAAAGGAATAGCGGGGTGCAGCGGCGGCGGCGGCGGCGGCAGCGGCGGCGGCGGCGGCGGCGGCGGCGGCAGTTTGTCGAGCGATACTCGCGCACACACAAATAGCCCCTCAGCGCACACCTGTGAGAGGTGGCAGCAGCAGCAGCAGCAGCCCTGCTGGCCGCCGTGCACCGCGGGGGGGCCGTGGCCGTGGCGTTGGATTGCCTCCTACGTGAGCGCCATGCAGAGCAGCGAAGCCCTCGTGATCACACACGCACACACACACACACACACACACACACGCACACGCCCACATCAACCCCTCGCCTGTGCCGCGCGCGCGCTCGCTTTTACTACAGTCCCGCGCGCGCCTCCAACACTTTTGCACTTCTTCCTCCGCCCCCACATCTTCTTCTGCTCCTTCTTGAGCAATCACCCGGGGGACGTCGCCGTCAGTGTGTGTGAATGTCTGTGAGTGTGTGTTTGTGTGTGTGAATGTGTGCACACACTCAGAGTCGGCACGCGCATCGGCGACTACCTCGTCGCGTCGCCGTCCTGTTGATCTCCTGAATGCGAGCGATGAGATTCCCGAGGTGTGTGCGGGGATGCGGGGTTCCGGTCCATTCTGCTCGCTCGTCATGACCACCAACCCCGCCGTCTTCATGAACAGCATGAACAGCAGCAGCCACGACTTCAAGGCTCTCTCTCTCTCTCTCTCTCTCTCTCTCTCTCTCTCTCTCTCTCTCTCTCTCTCTCTCTCTCTCTCTCTCTCTCTCTCTCTCTCTCGTACCTGGCAACGGGCTGCCATGAGAGTCCACACGGCGCCGCCTGCAGCATTGTGTGTGTATTTCTTACCCACCTTATACCGTTTGCTTTTTCACGTCTCCTTCCGCCCCCATGAGCACACACACACACACAGCACACGCACACAGCGCACACACACACACACACACACATAAAACAGTAATTGTGGATAACACGGCATATCTAGCTGAGTCCTATCTCTTGCTTCTGCTCTTACCTAACCATCATGGGAGTTGTGCCGAGCTCTGTTCTCTGCGAATGCCGCCGTGTGTGTGTGTGTGTGTATATGTGTGTGGTCAGACAGGCGTGCGTGTGTGTGTGAGAGAGAGAGTGGGGGGGGGGGGGCGGGACAGAGACGGTGGGGCAAACTTTGCGTGTGCCCAACGTAACAGAGCGCGGGCCGGAGTGAGACGGAGAGTGTGTGTTGTACGAGAGAGAGAGAGAGAGAGAGAGAGAGAGAGAGAGAGAGAGAGCGGAGAGCACCCCGTGCGAAAGCCGCGGCAGCGCCCCGCCAGCGGCGGCGCTAGGCTGCGTTACGTTTACGCAACACACATTACGAATCAGCCGGGCGTTACCGAATCCCATAACGCTATATCATTGGAGCGGCGTTACGACTCGCTTACGACGAGAGCCAGACCTGTTAATAGCGGTGTGCGGTGTGTGTGTGTGGGGGGGGGGGGGGGGTGCGGGGGTAAATAATAAGACGCCCTCGTGCCGCGGGATGAATCGACTTATTCTTACGACAACCTGTTTTCTGGCAGTGCATAGCGGGGGCGGGGCTGCGGAGGGTGGCGGGGGCGGTGGCCGGGGGCGGCGGGGGCCGCCGGTCAGCGCCGTTCGCAAGGATAAACCTGCCCTCGCCGCAAACTTGGTGTGTTGTCTTAGCCCGGCCGCCGCCGCCGCCGCCGCCAGCGCCTGCTCGGCTGGGCCGCCCTTTCAGTAGCCCGGTCCCACCGTGTAACCCTTACGGGCTCCTTTACCTTAACGGGCCCGGGCCCGCCGCATAGTATCGCAGGGGGGCCGCGCCGCGCCCCGCGTGAGAACGTCGTTGCTCTAACTACTCCACTTTTTCCCCTCCGCCGCCGCCCGCCCGCGGCCGCGGGGCGGCCAGGTTTTCGCCTGGCCTTGAACCCGCCTCGGGTGGCCGCGGCTTTCGCGTCGCGTCGCGCGTTCCCCGGCCGCGCACCCCGGCCGCCCGGAGGCTCGGCTTGTCCCGGGCTTAGCACAAACACCTTCCCGTCGCCCCCGGCGGCCCCGGCCCGGCCCCGGCCCAGCCGCGGCCCTGGCCGAGCAGGCCATGGCCAGCCTCAACCCCCCGGCCCGTAAGGGCAGCCCGCCCGCCCCGCGCAGCCCCGGCCAGGCTCTTTAGTCCACGAGCCCCGCCCCACCCCTTCGGCAAGAGTAAACTTTGAAAATCACGCGCTCTATGTAGGGGCCATATTAAAGCGGTTTCCAAGAGAGGCTGGATGAGATAGGCGGCCGGGAGGGGTGGGGGGAGGGAGGGAGGGAGGAATGAGGAGGGGGAGGGTGTTGCTTTAAGCATCAAAGCCCGAGGCGGGGCAGGGGTCCGGGACACAACAGGGGCCTGCGTGCGCTGCATGTGCAGCCCTCCCCCCCCCCCCCCCCCCATGACCCTCCCGGCGGCCGGCGCCGTTTAGCGCGGCCGAGTGGAGTGCCGCCCCCGGTGTGCGGGGCTCCCAGGCGGTGTGATCCCGGGCCGTCAGCCACCCCGGACAAGGAGCTGCCTACATCGGCGAACCTCGTCCCGCAGCCCGAGGAGCACGCATGCCTCTCTGTCTCTCTCTCTGTCTGTCTCTCTCTCTCTGTGCGGCCGCAGACGTCCTCCGAGGACGCCGTCGTCGCGTCTCCCACTTGTTATTGTCGTTCCGGACGCAGCGGGCCGCCTCTCTTTTCGAAGCAGCTAATTGGATTGATGGGCAACTCGGTGAAGTTTGCGAAGCTGTTTGCCCAGGCCGCCCCCCCCCCCTCCCTCCGCAGCCGCGCGCGGAAACTCTACCCCAATGCACGATATTGCCCCGTAATTCGTTCCCTTTGTTCAGAGTCCCGCGGATGAAACGGGGCGGCGCGGCGCAGGCCCAGCTCTTTATTTGGTCTCGCCCCTCTCGTGCCCGCCCCGCCTCGACTCGGCTCGGCTCGGCTCGGCTCGGCTCGGCTCGTGTCTTCAGCCCCCCCCCCCCCCCCCCCCCGCGATGCGTTTCAACCCCCTGACGGCGCGTATGCTGAGCGAAGCACGCGCGCGCGCGCCCGGTATAGGGCGGGACTTTTAAACACAATTTGTAAGGGGCAAGGTCAACGCGACGCGCTTTCGAATCACGGCCTGATTTACTTTTATTTTTTTTGTATTTTTGTTTCCGTCCGTCGTTACGTCGATTCAAACCCTCCGCCTCTCTCTCTCTCTCTCTCTCTCTCTCTCTCTCTCTCTCTCTCTCTCTCTCTCTCTCTCCCTCTCTCTCCCTCTCTCTCTCTCTCTCTCCCTCTCTCTCTCTCCCTCCCTCCTCCTGCCCGCTCGTCCGACTTTTTATCTGCTGCGTAAATATTTAGACCGCCCCATCCTTTTCTCATGCGGTGCGCAGGGATTTCTTTTTGTCTTTGCCTCCCCCCGCACGCCCTCCTGCCCCCCCCCCCCCCACAAGCATCCCTAATGCATATTCATACGGCGCCGCCGCGTGTCCTGCTGCGGTGTCCTCCGGTGTCCTCCGGTGTCCTGCAGGACGATCCCGAAGGCCCGTGTCTCTGTCTCTCTCACGCACCCCTCCGCGTTGGGGACGTCCCAGTGAGTGCGACAGAGACGACGCGCCCCGGCCTGCTCCGCCCCGGCGGCCGACGCACGCCCACGCGCGCCTACCGCCCGTTCCTTACGCAATTAAAAATGGCGCGCATAAATGGGCCGTCCTCATCTTATCTCGTTATCTTGGCCAGACAGGGATTGGGGCGGCGCGGGCCGGGCGGCTGCTCTGGCTCCTCGCCTCTTTGCAGGGCTTATTGGACCACACGGCGGCAGGCGCGCGGCAAGTCGGGCTGCCGAGCCGGCCACGTATCTGCCAAGCCAATCCCATTAGAGTTAGATGGTTAGTTTGTGTCCTGCCGCGCCTCCCGGAGGCCGGGAGGGAGGGAGGGAGGGAGGGAGGGAGGGAGGGAGGGCATTACCGGCCGCGACTTATATCACTCCCAAGTGCAGCCCGCTCCCGGTCCTACGGTGGGGTCCGGTGAGGTCGAAGTCCGATGAGATCGAGGTCGCCAGTGAGGTCGAGGTCCGGTGAGGACAAGGTCGGGGTGGGGGGGGGGGCGAGGCCTGGTAAATATTTAGGATTTCTTACATGACAGTTCGAAAATAAGGACGTCAAAAGCACATCGGCTGGGCCACACACACACACAGACTATACACATTTGATGCGAGAACTGTATCAGTTCGGACACAAAGCCAACGACAGGCGGGACTTGTGAATATACACCCGCAGCGGCCACCGCTGTTGGAACAGGCAGCAGCCTTGCGGTCCACCCCAGGCATACACACGCACGCACGCACGCACACACGCAATACCCCTGCCTCGGCAAGAGTAGTTTCGATCGCGCGTGTGGCAGTCGGGGTCGGTCACGTACGCGCCGCCGCCGAACGGCCGCGGTGGCGGAGCCGGAGAAGGGAGAGGAGGGGGGAGAGGAGGAGGGAGAGGAGGAGGGAGAGGAGGAGGACAGGAGGAGGGCGAGGAGGAGGGGAGGGCCGAGGGGAATATTCATAGAAATGCATAATTGTGGAAGAAGTGGGTCGCACGGCGGCGTCGCGGGCCTGCCGCTGTGCTGCTGCTGCTGCCGCAGCCGGGTTGCAGTCGTGGAAATTGCGAAGCGCGCGTTGCGCGACAAGGATGGAGCTAGCGGTGCGGTCAGGCAGAGCGACAGAGACGGCGGCGCCGTGGTGTGTCATTTTACAAATTCTTCCGCGTCTCTCGGAGTGCGGGGGGCGTGTCCGGTGGGGGACTTGAGGCCCCCCTCACGGCCACAGCTGACCCCCCGCGGGGCCCGGCGGGGGGTCCGGTGGGGCTCCCTGACCTGGCCGGCTCTGGCCCCGCCATCAGCATTATAATGTACGTTTGTTAGGAAAGGGTTGTGCTATAATTTCACGCAAAGCGCCGCTGGAATTACATTTGCAAGGCAAGAGAGCGCAGCGTGAGCGGGCGGCCGGGGCTGCTGGAGCGGCTGGAGCGGCTGGAGCGGCTGGAGCGGCCGGGGCCGAGGAAAAACAGGCGTGCAAAGGATAAAACTTGGAGGATGTCGACGCGTAAATGATGTCGGAATGAGGTAACGCCGGCAACAAGGGCTCGCCGGCTGCTCCAAGCCGCTCCAGCGGCCCGCTCCAGGCCGCTCCAGGCCGCTCCAGGCCGCTCCAGGCTGCTCGGGGTGTTGCGTTTGCCAGGTCGCTTTCGCCTGGCCACCCGTCGCCCGCGCTGCCGGAATTCGTTTTGGGGCAGCCGGGCAGCGAAGTGGAGTAGAGTCGACTGTTGCAAAGTTGTTTCACTGTTCCGCCCGAAATTAGAGCACGCATCGACTGCTTCGCAATATTAATTTTCTTGCGAAAGCCGCCAACAAAAATTTCGCAGAAGAAAATTCCATGGGGGAAATCATTAGGACCTTTTACCTATTCTGAACGTTTTCTAACTTTTTTCCACTCTCCCTTTTTTTTAGTTTTTAGCATTCCATTTTTTTTTCCTGGCTTTGGGCAGGCAAGAAAGGCAGAGATGTGCACAAAACGCCGACAGCCAGGTCGAGAGAGAGAGAGAGAGAGAGGGGGGGGAGATGATAGAGAGGGATAGCATAGATGAAGAGACTGGGGGGGGGGGGGAAGGGGTACAGTGAATAAGCCAGGACGCGGTAGTCGTTATCTGCGTTTATGCTCCATAACAGTGCAACAATGTCGAAGAATGAAGTGTCTCTTTGCACGGCGACGGCGACCTGTGTAGGTGGAGGAGGAGAAGGGGGTGACGGTGGTGGAGAGGAGGAGGGCAGTCATTAAAATGCTCTCTCCTGCCCGCTCTCTCTCTCTCTCTCCTCTCTCGCAGAAGTCACGCCGGACAATGAGGCGCGCGTTAACGTTTGCGGTGGGTATAAGAAAAGAACCGCGCGCGGTTAATAATTTCCCAAAAAACGGTGCGGACGACCTAACGGCGGTGGGGGCTTAGTCAGTTTTCGGAAGTTAATGCAGTCTGCGCCGCTCTGCCGTCCATACGGTGAGGCGGGCGGCCGCAGGGGGGAGAGGGGGAGGGGGAGAGGGGGGGGGGGGTCGCCATTAACGAGATGCGACGCTTAAATTACGCGGCTTCACAGAATGGCGGGCGGCGGCAGTGGTGCGGACTCCGGCAGGAAAAATAGATAAGGTGGGGGGGGGGGGGGGGGGGGCTGCTGGATGCACACGGCCCGACCGACCGGCCGTTTGGAACGCGCCCAGGCGGACCGGCACCTCTACTGCACCAGGAAGAGCAAAGTGAAAATATATAGGCGGGAGCCGGCCGGAGGGGGCCGAATGCGCGTGTGGCAGTGGGGAGCCTTGTGGCGCAACGGATTTGTGCCGCCGCCACAGCAGTCCTCGTCCTCGTCTTTGTGGGAGTGGGAGCGAGAGAGAGAGAGGCAGAATGAGAGAGAGGATGCAAGGGGAGAGAGAGAGAGAGAGGGGGGGGCGTGAAAGAGAGAGAGATAGAGTGAGAGGGGGGGGGGGGGGTAGCCAGGGGAGAGTAATCTCTCCATGCCGCGAGATTGGCAGGTCTGGGTTGGCCGTCGGGGGAATCGTGTTGTGTAGCTGGCGGCGGCAGTCCGGGTGGTCTTGAGCGGCGTGTGTGTGTGTGTGTGGCCACTCTTCGCACCCTGGCGTTGGGGAGGAGGTACTACTTGTGGGCGGCGGGTGCATTTTTCACCATCTAATGCTATCCGCACGGCCATCGCTCGTGTTCCTCTGCTATTGTGAGTTGCCTGCTGCACGGCCCCACCGCCCCCGCCGCCCCCGGAGAAGTTGATGACTTTGCGCAGTGCACCTGTAGCGCGGCGCTGCTGCCGTGGCCCCTGGAGGCCGCACCGCCGGCTCCGCGGGGCCTGCGCTTGCTGCCGTTCCCGCCGCCGCCGCGTACAAAAAGAGGGAAGTGGAGCTTGCATATTGAGATCACACAGGGGACCTGTGGTTTTTTATAACACGTGAAATATTTAGCCGAGCTTGGCGCCCGGGACGGTAAGAACTGCCGCGGGAGTGCGAGAGAGAAAGAGAGAGAGAGAGTACAAACCAGCGCGCAGAGGGAACCTTGATTCTCTCTCTCTCTCTCACTCGCTCTGCGGACGAGGTCGGGACGCCGTGCCGGGGCCTGGACTCCTCCGCCGGGACCCAGAGTCCACAAGTAAGGGTCTGCCTTGCTGCAGCGCACAGCAGCAGCAGCAGCAGCAGCAGCAGCAGCGGCGCAACTACGTTCTGTTCCCGGTAAACTTGTACCTAGTCCTCGACTGCAAACAGTCCGTTTTACAAGGCTGGCTGCCTGCCCCGGCTGGCCGACGGGGGGTCCTTAGCGCCCTGCCGAGACCGCCAGCCCCTTTGCGTCGACACGGCCGGCCAGTCAGCCAGCCAGCGAGACAGCCGGCCGGCCAGTCAGGCAGCCAGCCCTCCCGCCAAAGGCGGGGCTGTCGTGTAGTGCCGACAGCACAGGCTACAGACAGCTCCCGCAGCCGACCTTCACGTCCCCTTGAACCTGCGAAGAAAAAACTCTCTTCCCCTCAGTGCTACAGGATAAAAAGAAAGAAGCTGAACAGCACGGACACATCAGCACCGAACTACCCCCTCTCTCCTCTCCTCTGCCACGCCCCCTCCGCCTCTCTGTGTTTAGCGCTCCGCTCAAGAGCAAAAGGGAAGAGAAAAAAATTAAAATAATCGAGATCGCGATCGCTGCCATAAGCACTGCGCGACCCCTTTCTGGCAGTCCGCCGTCATGCAGAAAGCTAATGTCGCCTTTCTTCCCTCTCTCTCTCTGTTCCAGGTGAGGCGACGATGACTCGCTACGATACGGCGGCGGCCCCGCCCGTCCGCGCGTGAGGATTGTGAGCCGCGCGGTGGCCGCGGTGGCCGCGGCAGCGCAAGACTTTGTTGTTCTCCACATCCCCGTAATATTTTAGCCACTTTATCCGAGACCATTCTCACCCCTCTTACTTTTCTCTTCTTCTCACTCACTCTTTCTTCTGTCTCCTATATTTCTCTCTGTCTTTCTATCTCTCTGTTTTGCGCGTTGCACCGTCGTCGTCGTCTTCGAAAAATGAAGGAAAGAAGGGAAAGAAGAAAAAAAGGGGGTAAGGAGAGAGGCGCAAAGAGAGTAAGTGGAGCGAGAGAGAGACGCGGAGTGAAGTGGGAAGGCGAGACAAAGGCAGACAAGGAGGCAGGCGCGCCAGGGTGTGGAAATAGAATTAGGTAAACAGTGTAACGCAAAGCGGGGGCTGCGGGAGCAAGAGAGAGAGAGAGAGAGAGAGAGAGAGAGAGAGACCTCTTCGGTGACGGCAGTGAAAAATATTCGTTCCTACACGACGAGCCCCTCACCTGATTCCGTGTCGTATGCTTACCAAAAACAACCCGTTAAAAACACCGACAGATTTTTTTTTAAAATGGGCTGCTAAAGCGAACCGACTTACAACTGTCTTTTCTTTCTTTCCTATTTTCGCTGCTTTTTTCAGTCTCCGTATGCTTGGCTTGGCACGCTGGCATCCGGCCGCGTGCGGTTCTGCGGCGGACTTGGCGCGCACTGTCTCCGAGCAGCGCCCGCTCAGAGAGACGTGTGTGTGTGCGTGCGTGTGAGCGTGTGCACCGGTACCGGGCAGGAAATGAGCCAACACTCGGCCATCTGTCACCCCGAAATGAGAGAGAAAAGAAGAGATGAGACGGGCGCCGGGTTGGTCGTGTCCCATTGTTAGCTGAAAATGAATCGCGCTTACCTCTCTCTCTCCCCTCTGCCTCTCTCTCTCACTCACTCATTCCCACTCCCTTTCCTCTACGTGCTCTCTCTCTCTCTCTCTCTTTCGGTCCTCTCTCCCCCTTGCTGCTGCGCCTTCGTTTACTTTGTGCCCATTTAAAGCCTGTTCTCCGCGTTATTGTCCTAAAGCAGGAAATGAAAAGCCAATATCAGTGAGTGCATCGCTCCCTCTCACTCTCTTTCTCTCTGTCTCTCTCTCTCCTCTTCCCCCTCGTCTGCTGGACTTTCGTGAGCTCTGCTCCCCGCCGCGCAGACACACCCCCGCAACTTGTACGGAGACCCCGCAGGGCTCCCGCGCGCGCCGCGCCTTCTATTTGAACAGCGTCGTGGAGGGTGTGAGCTGAGAGGGCGCTGCCGCCGCGGCCGCCGCGGCCGCCGCCGGGGCTCCAGCACCGCGACGGGGGGCACTGGCTGGAGGAGGAGCGGGGAACTCCCGGGCGCGCCGCCCGCGCTGCCCGCGCCGCCTTCATGCCCCCATCCCGCGAGAAAACGGGAAAGATTGTTGTGTCGGAAGTAAGTTGTTGGCACCACAAATATGGGATGGTCCGTTGGCGGTCGGAGGTCGGCTGTCTGTGTGAGTGTGTGTGTGGGCGGGGGCGGGGGCGGCTAGAACAGCCCCGACCAGCAAGTCTGCCGGCTCAATCCCACCATTCTCTTGAACGAGAGGATGAGGGAGGGGAGGGAGGGAGGGAGGAGGGAGGGGGAGGGGAGTGCGGCCCGGTTGGGCGAGTACTGGAGTGTGCTAGTGCGACCCCGCCGCCCCCGCCTGGCAGAGCGGGGCGAAGGGGATCCCAAAGGATTGGCTCGCCGGCTTGGCCACCGCGGCTTGCGGCGCGGCGCTATATGGACCATCGTTAGCTTCGAGTGTCCGACCCCCCGCCGTGCAGACAGACACCACCACTCCGGCCGGGTGTTGCCGTGTCTATTATACTACTGTTATTGTTTTTTTTTTTGGATTTCACACTCGCGTGCTTCGCTGTGGCCCCCACTGCCCCCGCCGCCCCCAGGATGCGGTGACGCCGTGCGGACGTCCTCCGACAGCCGCCACCGCCTCCCCCACTAAGTGGCAGGCAGTGCGGGGATGGTTATCACTGCAGGGGGTTGTCACTCGCTAATTTGATGTCCGCGGGACAGCAGCGGCGGCCGCGCTCGGCTCCGCGGGGGGGTCCGCGGGGGGGCCGCGGGGGGTCCGCGGGGGGGCCGCGGGGGGTCCGCGGGGGGTCCGCGGGGGGTCCGCGGGGGGTCCGCGGGGTCGGAGAGGGTTGTGACGGCGTGCGGCTGTGCGGCTGTCAGAGCAGCGCGACATCCATGAGAGATCCGTGAGAGGACGTCCGCGTCTGCCGTCCGACCCCCGCGGCCACGGCCACGATCACATCGGCCGCCGTTGTTGAATTATTCGGGGGTGGTAATCGTGGAGGGGGGGGGGGCGGGGCTGAGCAGGTGACGTTTACCGAGGGACTTCCCGGCCGCCTTTAGGAGCAGAGGGAAAGTCTTTGCGGGTAGTTTGGAGAGCAACCCCTTTTGACTTAAGGGCCTTGCCACGCTGGGGGAGGGGAGGAGGGGGGGGGGGGTGGGAGGAATGTCAGGGTGGGAGGGGTGTCCGACCAGAGTTCTGCTTCCCGATGCGGGCATCCGCCCCCCCCCCCCTTCTCCTCCCCTTCCTCTCCAGGAAAGCGCTGTTCGGATTTTCGTCGAGAAATTTCCAAAGCATGCGGGCTTAAAACTTGGCGAACCGTTTTACCCGGGTGCTCGCGTCGTGAGGGGTGTGTGTGTGTGTGTGTGGGTCATGAAGGGAAGCGGATCGGGTGCGGTGGCTTGACGGACAAGTTGTGTGTGAGTGTGTGTGTGTGAGAGAGAGAGAGAGTGAGAGAGAGAGAGAGAGAGAGAGAGAGAGAGAGAGAGAGAGAGGGGGGGAGAGAGAGAGAGAGGAGCTGGGTTCCGGCCGGCAGCAGCAGCAGTAGTTTCGTGGCTCGACCGGTGTTGCTGTCACTCTGACCGTGTCGGCCTCGGCCCCACACGGCCGGCTCGGTCCAGTGAGGGCCTGAACAGGGCTGCGGGCCGGCGGCAGGCGACCCCCCGCAGCGACCCCCCGCAGCGACCCCCCGCAGCGGCGAGGCCCCCCCCAGCAGAGTGTAGTAGTAGTAGTTGTGGAGGGGGCCGCGCCCGGCGAGCCGGTCTCAACTAGCGGCACCGGCGCCTTCCTTAGTCCGCCAACTTTTATTAACTCCCTCATGAACTTTGCGATAGCACGATGGCACTGCTGCTTGGACAAACCCTGCCCCTCGCCGCCCGCCTCTCTCTCTCTCTCTCTCTCTCTCTCTCTCTCTCTCGCTCGCTCGCACGCCCTCCCTCCCATCCGAACCGCGGCGGCGGCGTCGCCAACCCTCCCCAACGATTCCTCCACCCGCCGGCGCGGTATTGAGCAACTATAGACCAAATATTTACTCTCTAGTTATGTTGGCAGCAATAACATTAACAAAGTTTACGCGGTGCGGCGGCGTCAGGGTTCGCGTCAGCCGGGGGGGGGGGAGGGGGGGGGGGGGGGGGGGGGCGTGGCGCACCCCGCGGGGGGTCGTCGAAACGGAGAGTGTGCGACAACGAGACATTGTTATCACTGTTAGCGGAGGTAAGTAGAGCACGGGGGCGTGGCGGCGCGTGGCGGCGCGTGGCGGCGCGTGGCGGCGCGTGGCGGTGCCGTGATCTCGCTGAAAACTTGATCCCGCATTCACGCGGCGACGCTACGTCTCCGCGGCCAGCGCCGCAGCCAGCCTGTCTGCCTGCAGGAGCACCACAACCACCACCTCCGCACCGCACCGGTCCACGCAGGGCTGGCTGACATAAATTGGAAAACAGCCCGCCACCGTGCGCCGCGACGCTGGAAAAAAAAAGAGAAAAATAAAAGAAAACGGGCGACGGAGCAGGGGGGGGGGGGCAAACAAAAATAAATAAATATATCTTCCTGATCCGCTGGGCGTATATTGAAGAGTTGAGCTGCTTTATATTCCCTCGAGGTCGCCCCGCTGCTGAGATAAATCGTGTCCCAAATGGCCCTATTTCCACCTCAGGACGGCAGCGCGGCGCCCGGCGGCGGCCGCGGCGAGGCGCACACGCGGGGGGGGGGGGGGGGCAGGCCGAGGCGGGGCCTATCTGCGTTCCGATTCATATTTATATGGGTTATGTGTCGTAATATCATTTGGCCGGGATCAAGTAGGTTTCCCCCCCGCGGCGGCGGCGGCGGCTGACGCCTCACTCAGGGCCGTGCAGGAACCACGTAACGCAGCCGCCGGGCCCATCATGACCCCGAGCGGCTGGATATCTAGCACCCCTGATTTGCCATAAGGAGAGAGAGAGACAGAGATAGAGAGGGGGGGGGGGGGAGGGAAGGCCGCGCATTTTTCCCGTTCTGTTTGCGAGCCCCTCCTCACCGCCGCCGCCCCCGCCCTTGTCACTTCGGATGAGAAATATCGCCGAAATGCGTTGTACAACACGGAGAAATCTATATTCAGGGAAGGTTCCTCCTTCCCCGGGCCGGCCCGGCGCGGCGCCAGCAGCGGCTCCGGGCCCCGCCTGGCCCCGCCCCGCTCTGCCGGCCCAGATAAGAGCCCCTGACTTAGTTGTTTCCGTCTTTTCTTTCCCCGTTTCCGGGCGACCCGACCCGACCTCCGGGCGCGACGCGGCGCGACGCGAACCCCGGCGTTGTCGTCGGCGTCCCCGGGCGACATATTTTCTGGGCGGCATTATTCGACGGACGACAAGGGCCCCCGGAAGTGATCGGACGCACCACGCCTCGCCGCGCACCACGCCCCCCCCCCCCGGCAGCACGGCCACGCGGACACAGGCATGGAAATCCCGAATCCCCCGACACTCGCCACAACGTCTGCACGTTTTTTTTTTCCTTCACCCGTCGACCCTTCGCTTGAAAATGCCGTCGGCGACAACTGCGGCTGCCACCGCATCCCGCACGGCCCGTGCAGCAGCTCCCCCCCCCCATCCGCCTATACGTGTACGTGTGGTGTTTGTGTGTGTGGGTGTGCGTGTTGTTGTAGTTGTTGTGTGTGTGTCTCTGTTTTTGTGCGCCAGTCAGTCTGTCTGCCAGACCCGCTGAAGGAATGTGTGTGTGTGTGTGTGTGTGTGTGAGAGAGAGAGAGAGAGAGAGAGAGAGAGAGAGAGAGAGAGAGAGAGAGAGAGAGAGAGCTGGCCACACGCAGCCCTTCCTCTCGCCGTCTCTCCTGAATGTCTGTCTGCGAAAGCGCGTGCAGGCGGCGCCCGTGTCTGTGTAAGTCTGTGTTTGTGCGAGTGTGTGTGTGTGCGTGTGCGTGTGTTTGCGTCGCGTCATGCGGTTCACCCCAAAAATGTCTAACTTGGTCCGGCCGTCGCCTTTTCCTAGCAGCGACTGTCACCTCTCTCTCTCTCTCACTCGCACGTCCAATCTCTCCCCGTGCAGTTTCACAGCGTGTGTGTACTCTCACGCTTACGGTCGCAATCCCGGATACTCCCCTGACATTTCTCACATTTTCTCTGCCAAAAATACCAATTTTTTTTTCACATTTTTATTGAAGCTACGCTTATGAATTTTTTTTCTGGTTTCGGAGTAAAAAAAAACACTTTTTTTGGATGGAGGATTCGGCGCTGCAGCGGTGCCAGAGTACACAGCTCCCCCCCCCCCCCCTCCTCCACAGCCGGCGCACCGCACCCTTGCCACTCTCCGACCGCACACCGTCTGTGAGGGTGAAAGGGAGTGGGAGAGGAGGGGGGCAGAAAAACACGCAATGTTGTCAGGAAGATATGAGATACGGCGGCGCGGCGCGGCGGCCCGGGAAATAAAGGGGGAAAGGTTAAATAAAAGGTCCTGTACGAATGCGTGGCGGCGCGCGTGCGTCCACATAATTTGCGGCGTTCGGCATTCATTCCCTTCCGGTGCAGCTGCAGCGGCGTCAAGGCCACCTTCTGGTAGGGGAGGGGGCCGCGGGGGGCCGCCGCCACACGGTGCCCCCGCTTAGCTTAATTTATGCCGCCAGACCCGTTTCCGATTGTGGAGATAATGTATGAGAGCAGCATCGGAATCGGACAAAAACAGACCGCGCTCGGGGCGGCCAGGCCGTCCCACCCCGGATGGCTGCCCGGCGGGCTGGCCTACCCCGCGGGTCCGCAGGCGCCTAGACAGGTAGGCCATCCCGCTGCACACAGCTGCCCGGCGGGCAAGCCTACCCCGCGGGTCCACAGGCGCCTAGACGGGTAGGCCATCCCGCTGCACACAGCTGCCCGGCGGGCAAGCCTACCCCGCGATCCGCAGGCGCCCAGCCGGGTAGGCCATCCCGCTGCACACAGCTGCCCGGCGGGCAGGCCTACCCCGCCGTCCGCAGGCGCCCAGCCGGGTAGGCCATCCCGCTGCACACAGCTGCCGCGGGCTGGCCTACCCCGGCAGGCGCCCCGGCTAGAGGGGAATGCGCACGAAACTGTCGTAAGCCAGGTGGTGTCCAGTGGCGCACCAGGAACAGTTTTGTTGCTCCACCCATGCATAGAACGCCGCTGCTGCTGTACACCTTTCACACACACGCTCACACACACACACACGCACACCAAATAAAAAAATGGGTGATAAAACTCAACAAGGAATGGTGGTATAAAACACGCGCAGTTTCACTTGTTTATTCCCCCCCCCCCCCCGCACCCGTTTTTAAGCCGACTGGACGTTTCGCGCCACGGCGGCGCGGCCGGGCGCGGCAGCGGGAGAAAATTATTGTGGTGTACAGTCCGGTGCTGCTAATCGGCATTTAGTTACGCTTGGCTCCACATGTGTGTGTGTAAGAGAGAGAGAGAGAGAGAGAGAGAGAGAGAGAGAGAGAGAGGAGTGAGGGTGTATTTGCAGCACTGAACCGTTTCGCCCCCTCTATTTTTTCTAATTTTTTGCTGCTCTTTTTCGGGCCAGGCTGGCGCGGTGGGTGGCTTCGCCTCCGGCAGGTTTGATATGCGTCGCCTCCCGCGGCCGCCGCCGGTCCTCGCGGAACTCAATCACTCTCTATCCTCTCTCTGTCTCTATCCGCTCTCTATCCTCACTCTATCCTTTATCTCCCCCGCGAAAGTGATTACCCGTCGCCGCGCACATTCCTACTAAATGACGGCCAGTGCCTTGTTTTTCGCCGCTGTGTGTGTGTGTTTTTTTTTGTCCTCTCGAAAAAGTAATATGATAACATCGCTCAGTTTATGCAGAAGCCGTTTTGTGCGGCGCTTTTCCGCTGGGGGCGCGGGGATAGGCCAGGAAGGGTCGGAGGGTCGGTATAGTCGGGGGGGGGGGGGGGTCGAGAAAAAGGAGAAAGGGTCGGAGTGGTCGAAAATAATATTGAAAGGGTCGGAGGGGTCGAAAAAAGTCGGAAAGGGTTGGAGTGGTCGGAAAAAAGCCAAAAGGTCAAAAAGGGTCGGAGGGTCGCGTCCGAGCCTTTGCGGGCGCCGTCCGGCCGGGTGGGCGTCGGCGTTTGGCAGCCGACGCCGTGCCGTGTAAACACCGCGTTTGGCAAGCTACTAAAGCCGCAGTCCACACACACACACCACATCTATTAATTTTGCCATTAATTAGCGCGATACTCTATAATAATGATTACGCGATTCTAATTTAATAAATGTCATTTTACATTCGAGACAGAGAGAGAGAGAGGGAGAGAGAGAGCGACAGAGACTGGTGGGTGTCGTTACTGGCACTCGAGTGCGCACAATAGTGGGCCTGATTACTTGCAGCCTTGACTGACAATAATTACTGCGAGTACATGTGTGTTTGTGTGTATGTGAGTGAGTGTGCGTTCGTAAGGGTGTGTGTGTGTGTGTGTGAGCGTGCGGTACTGACTGGGACCTATCGGAAAAGACAAGATCACGCATTGAGCTCGACAGCAGCTGGAAACAGTCGTCGGTGCGATACGTGGACCCCGAAGCGATAGAAGGGCTCGGTGAAGGCGAGGGGGCGGGAGGGGGAAAGAGAGGAAGGGGGGGGGGGGAGGAGAATGCAGGCGGGCTGGCTGTCTGGCTGACTGGAGGGTTCGATGTCTCTGCAAGCATCCAATCATGGTGTTTGTGGGACCGGTTGCGTTCCCCGAGTACAGAGGTGAAGGGCTTCTTGGAACGGTAGGGGGTGATCCTCTCTCTCTCTCTCTCTGTCTCTCTCTCTCTTCCTCTCTCGCTCTCTCTGTCTCTCTCTCTCTCTCTCTCTCTCTCTCTCGCTCTCTCGGCCTCTCTCCTGCTTCCACTCGGTCGGTCCCTCCCCACGCTACGCCGCGTCGCACGGCGCGCAGCCACAGCGGGCCGCTGCTCTGTAAATCTGTGTCGACATATCCCCCCTATGCCATTGCAGTAGGCGTGTCGTGTGTGCGTTTCCGCGTTCCGTTTCGATTCCGATCCCTCCCCGTGGCGATGCGGCCGCGCCGGCGCTGCTAAGGAGCGGGGCCCAGGTCACCCCGGCCGCGCTGCCAGCGGAGACACGCTGCCGCTGGGAGCCGCGCGTGGAATATCGATACAGTCTCTCTCTCTCTCTCTCTCTCTCTCTCTCTCTCTCTCTCTCTCTCTCTCTCTCCCTCCCTCCCTCCCTCCCTCTCACTCGACACCCATATAATCAGCTGCGGCAGAGACCCTCCCGCCGCCCCCCTCGGCCCACAGCAGGGCCCTACTCCGGCCTGTCCCGTCTTATCCATCCCTTTGTCACGGGCCAGGGCAGACAGGCAGCGGCGGCGGCGGCGGCGATTTCGAACACTGCAAACTCGGACCTTCGTCTCTCTCTCTCTCTCTCTCTCTCTCTCTCTCTCTCTCTCCAGTAGATGAACGCAACGCGCTGCTGCCGGACATGCGGACACTACGGGGTAACAAAGTCTGTCCGTCCGCCTCCCCCCGGTCTCGAGTGCGGGCCTTGCGGGGGGGTCCGTGTTTCTGGCACGGCGCGCTTCCGGCCGCCGCCCCCGCCGCCCCCGCCGCCCCCGGCTGCCTGGGCCCCCTGCCGCCCCTGACGATTGGCGAGTGGACGTGACCGCACTACCGGGCGGCCCCCGGGGCCCCCGCAGCCCCCGCGGCCCCCCGCTGTCCGACAGGCCCAGCCAATGGCGATGGCGTTTCGAAAGTGATCGACGGGAAATAACAGGTGCGAAATTTCCGGTCTAGAAAACGCGGGGGGGGGGGGGGAGGTTTGCCATTTGAACTTTGGCGCATTGAACCCCACTGCAGCACACTGCAAAATTTATTTTCTGGCAATTTTCTTTTTTGTGTGAATTTATAATGAGGACTCCGCGACGCCGCGTGTGCTTTCGGATTTTTTTTTCGATACCTCGATCTGGGATCGATTCTGCTCGCTGTCGCCAGACGGCGGCGTCTGTTGGTGTGTTGGCGCGCCGCTCACGCCTCCGCTCTACGGGGCCATCTGTCGTTGGCGTCCAATATTGAAACTTTCGATACGCAAAGTCGCAATTTATGAGACTGCCACCTCCGCCGCGGCCCGACCCGGCCCGCTCCGCAGCAGCTCCGCTGCCTGGCTGCACCTCGAGCTCGCGCCGGATTTTCGCCCGTCGCGGAGCCGCGCGGGCGCGCTCGCTTGTTGTTTGCGTACCCTTCTTTCCCGGCGTCGGGTTCCTGCGCTTGCCGGGGGGGTTCGGGAAAGGCTTCAAGGGTTCGCGGCTCCCGCGCCCGCCGAACCCTGCCGGTGCAGTGCAGTGAATGCGCTGCGAGGTCCTGAGGAATAAATTGCCACGGGAGGGGCGGCGAGGATGGCTGGGCTGGGCTGGCGGACCCTGTCGGACTCCGCAGCCGGCCGTCCGCACCCCGCACGAGGCTAGCGCCGTCACCGGCTCCGACTTATTCTATCCGCTCCAACTTATTCGCGAGAGGAGAGCTACGATCATCGCACGCGTTGCCCTGCGACGCGATAAGAATGCGAAAAGAAACCCGAGAGGATTTTATTTTCGATTTCTACCTTTTTTTTCGCACAGCGTTTGACGATAATCAGACGAGACCTTGCGCCAAGGGCGAGTACAGTAGGTCAGTGGCCACCAGACGCCCGGGGCCTTATACAAGGCCAGCATGTGTCGCAGGCAATTGTTTTCATTATTTTTTTCCACCCCTCTGCGTGTGTGTCTGAGAGATAGGGATAGAGCGAGAGAGATGCAGCGGTGGGAAGGATAGAAAAGAACAGGGCTATGCCGCCGCCGCAGCCGCCGCCAGACCTCGAAAATATAATGCCAACGGATTTATTGAAATGAATAATGCATCGAAGTGGGGCGCGGCGGGGGGGGGGGGGGGGGTCGGACCGGCGGCTGCAGCGCCGTCGGATCGGCATGTGGAAGACTTTCGCCGTGCCTGTCATCGCCGTACCGGCCACTTCCCGGCCGCGAAAAAAAAAAGAATCAAGTTATTAGTCGTACATTCATATATTTCAATGCTACCGCTATCTAACGTTCGCGTTCACTTTCAGGCGGATAACCGACAGCAGCAGTATTGAGCTGATCAGTTTTTATTTTATTTTTCTGGCGGTCGGTATTAACCATACCACACTCTACTCTCCGCCCCGCCCCCCCCCCTTTTTTTGGTCCATTTTGTCCTTACCCATCAGACACGGACCCAGTTTGGTCCTTCGCAGATCGCTCCTCTCCATCTATCGCCACCCTGTCTACACCTCTCTCTCTCTCTCTCTCTCTCTCTCTCTCTCTCTCTCTCTCTCTCTCTCTCTCTCTCTCTCTCTCTCACCCCTCCTTGTCTCTTGTCTTTCGCTATAAATCAACAACGGACTGTCGGCAGCCACGAAACAAGACAATCTGTTTTGCTCCGGGGAGGGAGGAGAGGAGGGGGAGGGAGTGGTGGAGGGGCGGGGAAAAAAAAACCTCAACTGTCAGCAGAGCCATACAGCCGATAGAGTGCATTATCCTCAACGAGGCGCTTTTTTAAAAGGAAAAGTAAGCAGGGCGGCCCGTTTTAAGAGCGGCGGCAGTTATAACAGCAGGGCCACGGGGCCTCGGCCGCCGCCGCCAAGACAACGGCGATACGTCATGCAGCTCGCGCGCCCCGCGGAACACGGAAATACTCTACTCGGAGGAGAGGGCGACGGCGCGGCCCCCGCGGCCCCCGCGGCCCCCGCGGCCCCCACGGCCCCCACGCACACCGCACTCCGATAAACCACTTTCAACATTAATGAACTCGGAGAATTCGCTCTCATTCCTCAAGAACAAAGAAACCTAATATTATAAACTTTGGGGGGGGGGGGGCAGTAGGAAGGGGGTGCCGTCGTGGGAAATCTGTGCCGCGGTGGGAGAAGTCGCGGCGGCGCGGGATTGGTGTTGAGGTGGGGAAAGAGAGGGAGAGAGAGAGAGAGAGAGAGAGAGAGAGAGAGAGAGAGAGAGAGAGAGAGGACCGGAGAGCACAGCCGCACGGCGAGACGGCGGTGGCGGTGGCGTGGAATGAGGGGGCGGATTGGTGTGCATGATTGATGTGGGGTCATGCTCCAGAACTGTCAACGCCTTTCGCCACTTTGCCTCGAATCATCCCCTTCCCCCTCTCCGTGCCCCCTCCGCCACCGCCGCCGCCGCCGCACCCCGCGCCAGTCGGGCGGGCGGGTTAGTTGAACGGTTTGAAAGCAGAACCGTGTCGCTGCGGACAGCCGGGGCGGGGCGGGCACGGCAGGCCAGGCAAGGCCAGGGCACGGCACGGCACGGCCAGACAGCGGGCGGGCAGGACACTCACTTGAGCCCCACGCCATAACCGACTTGTCGTCCTATTCATCACCGACTGAGCAAACTGCTGCGCGGCTGGGGTGGAGGAGGAGGAGGAGGAGGAGGAGGAGGAGGAGGAGGAGGAGGAGGAGGAGAGAGAGAGAGAGAGAGAGAGAGAGAGAGAGGGAGGGAGGGAGACAGAGAGGGGGGGGGTCACACCGCGACGGCAAAATGTTGTTTGCAGCGGCACATAGCCGGCGCCCCCTGTTGTTGATTAAACAATCTGTCCTCTGTCCGACTGGAGAGAGAGAGAGAGAGAGAGAGAGAGAGAGAGAGAGAGAGAGAGAGAGAGCAGAGAGAGAGAGAGAGAGAGAAGGGGGAAGGGGGCTCTCTGCCGGATGAGAATTCCACACTTACGCCGAGTAGTGAACACAGTGCACCGCCGCGCCGCCACCCGACACCCGCGCGCACCGCCGAGCCCCCCATTAGGAAAGTTTAACATAACTTGTATTCTTTTTCATTCTTGTCTCTCTCTCTCTTTTTCTCGCTTCACTTTTCCCTCTCTTCGGTTTAAAGCGTCGTAAATGTGCGCGCTTCGCGGCGGCCGCCCCGCCGCTTCCGAGCCGGTCACATTCAGCCGCGGCCCGCCCATACATACATTCTTTTCCTTTAAAAAAAAAAACATGAAGGTGAACTCGGCCGTGTGAAACGGCGCCGCGCGCAGAAAGAAATGGTCCGCGATGAACGCCGTCGTAGCCGTCCTCTTTTCGCCTCTCCGCGCCGCCGCGGAGTGCGGGGGCGGGGAGGAGGGGAGCCATTGACCTGGTCCTGGCGCGGGCCTCGGCGACACAGCCACTCCTCGGCCGGCACGGCGGCGGGCACGGCGACGGCGGCCCCCTCTCGTCGCCCTGCCTCCTGCGCCTCACAAATATGCATGAGCAATCCAGTGCAGCTCACGGTTTTCTCCTTCAAGGACAACAAAAACTGCCTCCCAACTTCTTCAACCGGCTCCCCATTTTTATGCTAATCCCGGTCGCACAGCGCCGCCCGCCGCCGCTGCCGTAACGGCGGGGTCCTGGCCTGTAGCGGAGCGCCCCCGCCGCCGCCGCCGCCGCCGCCGCCGCCGCCGCCGCCGCCGCCGCCGCCGCCGCCGCCGCCGCGGGGAGGAAGGTATCCGGTCAGTTTGGTGCGCCGCCGCCGAGGTGAGGGCAGAGCCCGCCATGCGGTTGAGCACCCACACACTCTCAAAATAAAATGTTTTAGTCCATCGAATAAGGCTATTTTGTGCTTTTGGGGGCCACTGTCATGACTTAAAAAGTAATTGTCATTAAGAAAGTCTTGTATGTTGCAAATAAAAAAAATTGGCAAAATATTTTATAATATATTTAAAATTTTACTGTTGGTATTTTTTGGTGACCTCGACTCTTTCTACCGCTGCGTGGGAGAGACCCTGGGAACGTTTTCATCCCGCCGGGTTCGGCGTATCGAGCCCCTCCCCGCCTCACCTGCGTTCCCCGTCCGAACCCCTGCGGGGAGCGAGCGCCAACAGCGTCCCCGAAACAGTCCCCCGCCGGGGCGCCGCCGGGCAGCGCGGCCGCACCAGATTACACGCAATCGTGTTCTCCGGGCCGCAAACGGGAGGAAAAAGTGTTTGTCTCCGGCGCCGCTGCCCGCCGCTGCCGCCGCTGCCGCCGCTGCGGTCCGCTGGATTGCCGAGGGACCGCGCGCCCAAGGACGCGGCGCGGCGACGGCTGCTGCTGACTGCGGAGGATGGATGGCCTCGCCGACGACGACAAGATCCCCGTCGGCAGCCCGCCGCCGCCGCCCGGCCGCCGCCCGGCCGCAGAGCCGATGACACCGAGGGCCTTGACGGCGGCCGGTGGCGCCCCGCGCAGACACAGGGAGGCAGGCGGGGCGGAGTCCCCGGGGGGCCGCGGGGGCTGCGGGGGTGGCGGTGAGGAATGCAGCGGGGGTGCGGCGGCGGCGGCTGCGCCGGGATTCGGCGCCACGTTTCATTCCGCCGTCAAGTTGGCCGCCCTGAATGGCAGGTTGCCCCAGATGGGACCTCCGTGGCTACGTGTCGGCCCCGCCCGGGCCCCTCCCCTCCCCGCCCCTCCCGGGCGGGGCGGCTCCTACTTGACACCCTCCTGGGGGAGGGAGTGAGAGGCGGCCGGAGGCAGCCCCCGCCGCCCCGCACCGCACCGCCGCCGCTGCTGGCCCTCTGCGGCCCGACTGAAATGGGGGCCCCGGCGGCGGCGCCACCGGAATCTCGTGGAATCAAATTCGTTTGCGGAAATTCTTATTACGTTGCCGCCTGCGCCCTCGGCGAGGCCAGGCGCCGGCCACTCAGCTCTCCCCCCCCCCCCTCCCTACTACTTTCCCATCTTCCTTCCCTGTATTTTTTATTTCCGCTGATACCACGGCCGCCCAGCCAAGCGTTGGACCTCCTCACAAAACCATCAGCCTCGTGATGACGGTCATCAGCAGGATCAGAATGATGCTGACAGTCATCAGCAGCATCGGCATCGTGATTCATTCAAATATTTTGTACTATCGAGGCAGAAAAAAAAGAGAACGACCCGGACGGGAATCGAACCTTGAACCTTCAGTTCGCCGACCCGTCCGCTAACCCACCAGGTCACGGAACCACTGGTGGTGACCGATTTGCTTTCGCCGATACTGTAACCGCCGTCGGCGCCGCGGAGGCCGTGCAGGTCGGCCGGGAGGGAGGCCTCGGCTCTCGACTCTCGGGCCGCGTCAATGTTGGGAGGGGCATTAGTAGTTTGAAACTGCTTAAGGGCAAGCACCCATACATTTTCACGTGTGTTCCCTTCCGCCCTGAGTGTGAGGGAGAGCCCCCGGGGGAGAAGGAGAGGGAGAGGAGAGGGAGAGCGAGAGAGAGAGAGAGAGAGGGGGGAAGAGAAAGGCTGGGTTCGAACAGGAACGCGACGTGCCACACAGAGAAACGAGTTGAGGTGGTTCTGCGGAAGGCTCGCTGGAGTTGGCCGGTGGGGGGTGTGGCGTTGGGAGTGGAATGTTGTGCGGTGACGACTGTAATTGCAATAGGCTGTCAGGACCGACTCCCCGGGCGGGGCGCTTTGTGGTCCGGCTCGTCCTGCGACGCCGCCGCCTCCGCCTGCTCTCTCCAGCGGCGCCTCCAGCCACCCCTCCAGCTCCAGCCGGCCTCCAGCCGTGTCGCGCGTTTGGTTTCGCGAAACAGAAAGTTTGCCCGGAGAGCTGTGCGACGCCGACGTTCCAGTGACGGGCCGGCTGGAGGGGGCCGGACCGCGTGTCACTTCCCGCGGACGCCCTTCGCACCGGGTTTACAGAGGTCTGCCACAGCGCTCCAGAACTGCCGGCCAAAGGACCCGCGCGCCTCCCCGCTCCCTAAAGTTTAACACGCACTCACGGTTAATTTGGCTCGAATCGGCTCCTCTCGCGAGCGCTGCAGTGCGTGGCTCCGCGGACCCCGGCCTGGTCCTCGGTGCACATGAAGGCCCCCCCCCCCCCCCCCCCCCGCCTGGTGCCTGCGGCATAAACTTTACTGTGCCATGAGACAGCGAGGGCCGCGCTGCCTGAGCGACGAGGCGGGCATAAAGCTGCCATGAGCTGCCATGTCGCCACGGCCCTCTTGACCCCCTCTCTCTCTCTGTGCGATGCGCGAGCGCGCGCGCGCGCGTGTGTGTGTGTGTGCGCGCCGTGCGTGTGCGTCGCGTGACAGCGACGTGCAGCTGCATCACGGCCTTTATCATGGCCGCTGCAACAGCATCTCTCTCTCTCTCTCTCTCTCTCTCTCTCCCACACACACACACGCCCAACACGGCAGAACAGTACACACTCTCTCTCACTTTTACTCTCTCTCTCTATCTCACTCCCTCTCACACACACACACATACACGCTCTCCCTCTCTCTTTTCCTGCCTCCCCATATCTCTCTCGCTCCCACAGCTAGCGCGCTTCTCCCACGGGGGTGTTTTTGAGTGGTCGCGTGAGCAATCAGCATGGCAGGCGTGGCAGCGCCGCTCGAGTCGCTGATTGGTTGGGTTTGTCGCTGTGCAGCGCGGCGAGCAGCGTTACTCTGACGTGTCCTCGGGGCACATCCCCCCTCTCCCCTCTACCTCTCACTCTGTGGATTTCGGAGTGGCTCGTCGTATCTCGTCGAGCGCACGGGTATGAGTCCTCTCTCTCTCTCTCTCTCTCTCTCTCTCTCTCTCTCTCTCTCTCTCTCGCTCTCTCTCTCTCTCACTCTCACACACACTCCATCTCTCTCGCTCTCTCTCTCTTTCGGAATAGGTTATTGCATTTTGCAGAAGAGGACCGTTAGCGGGCCAGGCGGCGCAGCGCGGCACGACGGCACTACAAAGTGGATACTTGTTCGCCGTAACAAGGGAATGACGAGAAAGTTGTTATCGGAGTGGTATGGATGTATGGGGGAATGAAAGTATTATAATAATGACGGGAGGGCAGAGAATACTGGACAGGCAGTCGGCGCTGCTGCCGCCGGGGAAGTTTGCGGTGCGGCCGCCCTGGTCTCGTGTGTGTGTGTGTGTGTGAGCGTGGGGCCGCCGCGGGGCCACCAACGGCCGGAGCGGAGCTGAGCAACTCCACCACTATTACCATCTGAAATTCTCCTCTCCTCAGTTGGGGAGAAGTTTTTGGCGGCGTCCGAGTCTTGGCGGGCTGTTGCTGCGGCGGTCGGAGGGGGTGTTTGAGAGCTGCGGTGCGGGCGCGGGAGGCGGGGAGGGGTCTGAAAAGACGTCGGCCGGCCGCACGGGGCGGGCGGGGCGAGCGCGGCCTCACCGCGACCCGCACCGCCCGGCGGCCCGGCAGCACCGCAGACCTCCCCCGGCCGATACCGTTATTGTCGAGATTATTTACACCACGGCGGCGTCAGGGCACCCCGCCGCACCCCGGCGGACATTATTTGCAGCAACTACAGTAAGGGTTTCTAGTCCCGACACTTTCTAATAAATTTTCTGAAAAAAAATCTAGAACTTTTCGGATTTTTTTTTCTTGAAAATTAGTAAAATTTTCTGAAATGTTATCGATTTATTTTTCGTAATCTTTCTTGAAGTTTTCGGGACTAGAACACTAAACCGCAGAGGACAAACGCGTGGAGCAAACGAGAGAAAGAGAGAGAGAGAGAGAGAGAGAGAGAGAGAGAGAGAGAGAGAGAATCTCACGCTCAGCCAAGTGGGAAACCGCCGGCCCGGTTCAAGTTTGGGCCACGAAGCAAAGGATCGTGCGGTGGGGTCGTCTTGCTGCGAGGAGGGGGCCGCGGCCGGAGTCGTCCCCCGACGCGTGCCGCGCACGTGTCATCCGCGTGCCGTACGCGTGTCGCACGCGTGCCGCAGTGATAACGGGGGGTAGTGATAACGCCACGCTGCGCCGCTCACCGCCGAGGCTGGGCACAGGTCCTGTGGGCCCGGCCCTCACTACCTGTTGCCGGCTGCGGGGGGAGTCCGGGGCCGGGGCCGCACTGCAGGGGCGGGACCAGGGGCGGGACCAGGGGGGGGGGGGGGGGCGCCTCACGTCCGTGGGGACCCCGCCGGCCAGTGCGGCCCCCCGCCCCGCCCCGTCACCAAGTGTGCCGAAGTAGTTGCGGCTCGAATTTCAATCACTTTTAATATTTCCTGCCGCCGCCGCGCGGGGGCGGGCTTGTCGCACGTCGCCGTCCTGGAAGGGGGAGGGGCCTCCAGTCAACACGGCCAACACAAATGCGTTTCGCTACAACTCCAAAACCAAACTGTCGTCGATATCTCATGCCGTCGTGCTGCACCGACCAGTTTTCTCCGCTCGCACGGTACGGTACTTTCGTGTTGTGTATTTTTCCTTTTTTATTTGTCAGTCAATAACTCAACAGCAGCAGATTCAGCGAAACAGTTTTTGCATCCGACTGTGTTTCTGAGAGAGGTGCAGGGAGCACACGTCCCCCCCCCCCCCCCCCTAGCTGATTAGCTTTTTAAGAGTTTGCCGAGCCGGACTATCAATCTTTACACAAAGTAATTTCCCTCCCTCCGGTGTGGGAGGGAGGGAGGGAGGGAGGGAGGGCTCCGTTGCGCCTCCGCACCTCCGCGCTGCGTACGGCCGCGCTTTACCTCCCACGCCGACTTGTCGTAAAGTTGGAGAAGTGTTAATTGGAAGCACTCCCCCGGGAACGTTTATTGCAGATGGAACATAATCATCCGTTACCGAGAGCAGCCTACCCCTTCTCTCTCTCTCTCTCTCTCTCTCTCTCTCTCTCGCTATCTATCTCTCTGTCCCTCCCCCTCACACCATTCCTCCCCCCCCCCCTCCTCACCGCGTGCGCCCCTTTTCCAAAGTGTACGGCCAACTTTAATTTTTGTAGTCATTGTTTAAAAAGTTTTCGCGCCTTACGGCGCGTCGTGAGGAAGTTTGCCGGCGGTGACTCACCTCGCCATTGTTTTATATTTCGCGGCGGGAGACACTTATTCCGCGCGCCGCTCGCGTGTTAATCTGTTTGCTTCGTAAATAGCAAGCGACCTCCACAAAATCGTTTTCGTCCTCCGAAAAAAACCCTTTGGCTCACATTTGCGCGCATGGGGAGATCATGTAATTGAAATCCTGCTCATTTCATGGTGTTTTTTTTTTGTGTCGTGTTTCCTTTTTTTGGAGAGAGAGTGAGAGGGAGGGGGCGGGAGTGAGGGACGGGGGATCATAGTCGAAGTGCACGATAATAATAATAACAAAATCGCCGCAAAGGCCATAACAATGTAGACATAAAGTGTATGTGTGTGTGTGAGAGTGAGTGAGAGGGAGAGAGGCGGGGTGAGAGAGGGAGTGTACAATTATTTTCTCGTTGTATCGTTGACGCCTTGGCGAACAGGGGCATCGGCCATGCGGGGCAGAAAGGGCGACAGAGAGAGAGGGGGAAAGAGAGCGATCGAGAGAGAGAGGGAAGGGTTTCGGATTACGTTGTTTGTGTGATGACCGCTGGAGTGGGTTCGGAAGGGTTCGGTCCGAAGCTCCGCTGGCTCCGCTTGCGTCCAGCGGATACGGTCGGATACCGAGGCTATCGCTGGAGCTGGAGCTGGAGCTGGAGGGTCCGGCGGTCTGCGGGGCATGCGGGGCCGGCCGGGGCCCACACACACACACACACACACACACACACACACACACCTGCCGCGTCACGTCCCGACACGGCACCGTCCCGCAAACTCTTTATGGTAATAGTATCGAGTGTTAATTTCGCAAGTTTGGTGTGGCCGCGTTGGTAATGGTAACGGATCACCCCTTTCCCCGCGCAGGGCCCCACGCCCGGCGCTGCGGGGGGGCTACGATGTGCGGCACGACTTTACAGCTTGATTGCCCCCCTCTATTGGTGGTGTGCCCCGCCGCTGGCTCCGCTGCCGGCCCCGCCGGCTCCGACCGCGCAGAGCAGAGCAGAGCAGAGCTGAGCGGAGCCGCTCGCGTCCGCCAACAAAAGTAATTGAGTTCAAATGTAGTTTACATCGTGCGGCAAACTGCCACCAGGGGAAGAGTTACCCTGATTTACTACGGCGGCGGGGCGTCGGCGGAGGGTCCGCGGGGGGTCGGCGGGGGTGTATCGCGTGTTCATATCACGTGCCAGGCATCTCATTGCCGGGGACGAGCAGCGCCGCCACGCGCCGCCACGCGCCGCTACGCAGCAGTCCGCTGAAACAATTTGTGAAACGGCTTCCTGTGCGGGCTGCTCGTGTCTCCACGCGGAGCTCTGCCCGCCGCCGCCGCCGCCGCCGCTATCCGAGTTCAGCAACGCGGAAAATCCTCGCGGGGGGTATCGTCGTCGTCAGCGGCCCATCATTGCCATCCATCACCGTCCATTCATCGTCGTCGTCCTGGGGACGAACGACGAGAACGGTTGCGGAGGGTTTCATTATTCCGGTCACATATCCGATTTGCGGTGTGCGGCGGGCGCGACGACGACGACGGCGTCGGTGCGATGCGTCCGGGACGGTCGGGAGCGATATCGACGGCGGCTAACCCGCTGATGCCCCTGTAGTTGTTGGCGGCGCGGACGAGGACGCGGGGTATCTACGAAAATGGGGCGGTCATGTGACCTTTCCCGTTAGGGGTAACCCACCCCGCGCTGGCCTGGGGCGGCCCTGGCGGGGATCTCTACCGCCAACAACACTGCGCCCTCCGCGGTGCGGTGGGTCGCCGCCGACCCCCGCCGACCCCCGCCGGCCCCCGCCGGCCCCGCGGACCTCTCCGAGGCGAGGCCCAATCCCCGATACCCGACTATCGGGTCCGGCGTCGGCGGGCCCCTCTCGGAAAGTTTTGCATCTCGTCTACTGCTGGCCGCCGGTCTTGGTCCGACGACGGATGCCGCGTCGTCGGCGGGGTGCTCCTACGCGCAGAGGAGGGTCTCGGTGGCGGCGGCAGCGTCGGCGGCGGGGGCAGGGGCTCCTCTCCCGGACCGCGCCGCCGCTGGCTCCTTCCGGCCCATTTCAGTGGCACTCAATTACCCGGCGATGTGACAAATTCGGATGCAAATACGCTGTTTACTGGCGCCGGAATCGCCCGCGACCCGGCGGGCAGCGGCGGCGGCGGCAGCGGCAGCGGCCCTCGCGCGTGCGATGCGATGCGCCTCGCGGCGGTGGCGGCGGCGTCTTGGCCGTCGTTTGCCGCCGCCGCGCCGAATATCGCCGTATTTATTGTCGCCGCGTCCTCGCCGACCCCGTGGAGTGCCGCGCGGAGCAGCCCCGAGGCCACGCGGACCTCTCATCCCGCCGGCGTCCTCCCCTCGCCGCCGACCCCCTGCGGGTGAGGACGCCCTCTGGAATGTACACCAGCTCGTCGAGGCCGCGGGGGGCGCGGGGAGGGGGAAATGAGCTTAACTAGGCGCCTCGCGGCACTCGTGTGGCGCGGGCGGCGGCGTTGTCGCGCCGAGTTTGTTTCTCACCTTGTACCGCGTTATTTCCAAGTCGAACACGCAGCGCTCGCGGCGCCCCCTGCCACCGCCGCCGCCGCCGCCGCCCGCGTTTCCATTCCTATTCAAATTTATGTCAGCTTCGCGCGCTTCGGGGTGTGTGGCGGCGCTGAGACACGCCGTGATCACCATCAAGCGCGCCATAATTCAAAACTTTGTTGCGCCCCTCGACCCGACCCGACCCGTCCCGACCACGCTTGGCCTAGCCGCGGCGCGGCGCGCGTCTTCGGCGGTGCGGCAGCCACACCCGCAGGCAGTGCGAGAGAGACAGAGGCGCAGTCAGGTTCGCCCGGTGCCCCTGCCATGAGCTCATTCCCCCCCGCTGCTGTGCCCTTGCGCCGCCACAATTGACAGACCGTTCCGTGCCGCCGCGGTGATGCCCGACTCCAGGACCCAAGGCACATTCATGAATTACGTCGCTTTTTGCTGCATCGCCTATTGGGGTCAGCTTAAAAAATATCTTGTACACAATGAGAGAGAGAGAGAAAGAGAGATGCGCGACGCGGCGGCACCGGCCCGGCACTGCGAGTGCGAGTGAGATGCATGGCGCCATGCGGCACCGGCTATTAATTATCATAATAACCCCCCACGACGCTGCAGCGGCGGCGGCGGCGGCGGCGGGACGGCGCCGTGCGGTGGCGCCTTCGGCCCCCGCCGCCCCCGCCAGCCGCCCCCGCCAGCCGCCCCCGGCCGCCGCCGACCTGGCTAGACTGTCGGTAATAAAGCGGGGCAAACATGCGCGCACGCACGCCCATTCAATCGATATTTAATCCAGCGTCCCGCGTTTCCGTCTCGGACCGTTCCGGGACCGGAGGAGGCCTTGGAGGGGAGGCCCCGCGGAGGGTGGGTGGGGGGTGAAATTAATGTACATTACAACAGCCGCGTCGCCCGTTGTGTAATACCGGGCGAGGCCGAGCAAGAATCACCGCCAGCGCCACCGGCTGGTGGAGGTAGCGGCTGCGGAAGCAGCGGCTGCGGAGGTAGCGGCAGGGGTAGCGGCGGCGCCGTTAGGGGAGGGAGGGAGGGATTGAACACGGCGAGGCGGGAGGCGGCGGTGGGATGGGGGAGTCGTGTCGCTACAACAAGTACCAGACCCTCGCCAATTGCACCTAATGAGGGAGGCCGACCCCTCTCGTACAAATATCGTCCGGGGGGCCGGCGCAGCGGCGGCGCAGTGCCCCCCCCCCCCCTCTTCAGTGCACGTGCCCCCGCCAGGACCGCCCCACTGAATCATCCGCGTCCGATGGCGCCTCTCCAATCATTATTCATTTCTAATTAACTTTGCAGCGCGCGGCCAAAATAAGAGCCGATTAATTATTATAAAGTCGGTGTCGCTGCGGGGGGGTACTTGTGTTCGAGAGCGCCGTGGGGGGGGGGGGGCGGTGGTGGGGGTGAGGGGGGGGCAGCTCTACTCGTGTTCCCCCCGAAGCGGGAAATAGAAGCCCGTTTCCTGTGCTGCTATGGGCCCGCCGCGGCCCGCGGCCGGCCGGCCGCCAGGGCTCTGACGGTCTCTACAACACGCACTTTGGTCGGCGTCGCCGCGCGCTCGCCATTTCCGAGCCGTTTGTATGCTGGTGATGCTGGAGCTGGAGCCGTGGCTGGAGCCGTGGCTGGAGCCGCGGCCGCTGCTGCTGCTACCGTCATTCCGAGGTACACAATCAGCTGTGGGAATTCATTGATATGCGTGTCGTCAGCTGCTGCGCCGCCCGCTCCCCGCCAGAAAGGCTATGCAGCCGCCCCCATCCCCTTCTGGCCTGGCCTGGCCTGGCGTTGGCAAGCGCCTCCTCTCCTCCCCACCTCACCCCATTTCTCTGACCTTCTCAAATTCTCCCTCTATTCTCCGCGCCGCCTCTCCTGCTGCTGCTGCTTCTGCTGCTCCGGCCCCTCTTTCTCTTCTTGTTGATACAAAAAAAAAATATTGTAATCAATACTCTTATTATTCTCTCGCCCACAGCACCAAAAGATTCCTCGTGTTCTTTTTCTCCCTCTCTCTCCCGCGCCGCGCCGCCGTTCAGACTTTTGTGAGACAGACAGGCCGGCGACATCAGATCATTTGTTGTTTGTATTATTATTTTTTTTTATTTGCTCCGATTGCCCCCCCCCCCCCCCCTCTGTCCGACGTCCGCCGCAGAGAACGAAATAAAGAATCCGCGACATTCGAGTCGGGAAATAAAATTTATAAAAGCATTTTGGCCGGCATATCGCGTGGTGCGGCTCTTGTTCTGTCGCACGACTTGTGCCGCGGCCGCCGCCGCCGAGTGGAAATTGGCGAGGGCATCGCAGATATTTCACAGACTGGCAGGCGGCGGTGCGCCCCCGCCTGCGGTTGGTTTGTGGTGCACTATATGGCTCCTCCCACACTAACGCGTGACAGGAGAGTGGAGGGGGGGGGGCAGTAGTGGTGAACCGAACCGGTCGAAAGCGCATACATGCGAAATATCCATTCCGCCTTTTCGCTTGTGCAACACACATGCCGCTCTCACCCCTCCTGTGTGTGTATGTGTGTGCAGTGCATGTGTGTGTGTACAAGGGCATGTGTGTGTGCGTGTGTGCATGTGTCGTGGTCCGCCGCCAGCACTGCGCCTGCTGCCAAAGCGGCTCTAACATGAAAGGAGCGCGCCACACGCCGCATATCCCTGGGCCTGCCTCTGTGACATTTGGAGAGCGAGAGAGACAGAGAGAGACAGAGACAGAGAGAGACAGAGAGAGAGAGACGCAGCTGGCTAAACCGCGAGGTTACAGCATGCGCGTCATGCTGATCGCGAGCGCAAAAAAAAAAACAATTAAAAATATTAGTTGGCGTAGTGGTTTTAGAAGCAAGCAGGCCATGAGCAGAGCGACTGAACCTACGCTAAACAATTCCCCTCTTGGCGTCGGGGGGCGGCGTGCCGTTGGGGGCGGCCGATGGCGCTCGGCCCCCCGCGACGCGAATACCAAGGAGAGTGGAGCGCGTCCCGGTGGCGGCGGCGGCGGCGGCGGCGGCGGCGGCGGCGGCGGTGGCGGCGGTGGCGGCGGATGTGGGCCCGCTTTACAGGGCGCGGACAGCTGCTCTGCCGGCCGGCGAGGGCCTCCCGCCGCGTCTTCAAACAACTGTTAACAAATTGCGGCACGCAGGGCGCGCGGCCGGGGGCAGCCCCCCGCTCCTCCGCTCCGCCGTCTGCCAGTGAGGTTGTCTCACGCCCCGACGCCCCCAGTCACGGCCGCTAAGCCTAATTACAGTTGCCTCCCGTTTTTCTTGTCGTCTTACTCCCGCCTCCCTTCCTCCCCGTTGGCACGGGGGGGGGGGGGGGGGAGTGCGAATTCGCCCAGCCCCCCCCCCCCCCCCCCCCCGCACGGAACAGTTAGGGTCGTGGGCCGCCTGCTGCAACAGATTCGCTGCTGCCCCCCCCCCCCCCCTGTGCAGTGTGCGCTACTCCATGACGGAACGGAATTTACAGCGGAAAAGGGATTTCTTTCACAACGGACACAGACAGTGAGAAAAAAATCTCCGCATGGATGTATGGGGCGTAGGAGGCTGATGGTGTTCACGAATCTCTCTCACACAACGCACACATACACACTCTCTCTCTCTCTCTCTCTCTCTCCTCTCCCACCCTTTCTCGTCCGCACCGTATCACGACAGCAAGTCCCCTTGGCACCGGCTGCCAAGCGCTCCACCACCACCGCCACCACCCGCGCCGCGCCGCGGCTTCCAAACCCCCCCCCCCCCCCCCCGATATGAATCTGCACTTAATAGTGTGAGCACAGCGCACACATGACGTGAGCCGCGGCGGCGCTGTGTGCGGTGCCGTGCGGTGCGTACACCCGCGGAGGTACAGAGCAGAGAGCCCCGGAGGCCCCCGCCACCATCCATAACATCCGCGGCTGCCAAGCGTATGAATGCGGCCCGGCCCCGCTGTCCGGCAGCTGCGGCTGCTGCGGCAGCTGCGGCTGTGCTGTGCCGGCGCAGCGCGCTCTGTTTTGGCAGATGCATGCAAGCCGGGCCCGGCGGGGGCTTCGCTGCCGCCGCCGCTGCTGCTGTATTGGAGGGGATGCGCGGGGCTGGGCCGGGCTTTACGGACGCGGAAACGTTAAGACCGGAGAGCGGCGGCGGCGGCGGCGGCGGCGGCGGCGGCGGCGGCGGCGGCGGCGTTGGTGGTGCGGCGGGGGCCGCGGGGGCGTTCGGTTCGGGAATTCCTGGCGCACGGGGGCGGGGAGGGTGGAGAGCGGAGGCAGAGAATGCCAACGCCGCGCGCGCCCGGGCATAGCCGGGATGGCCGGCGGTGCCCGACACGCCACGCACGCGGGGTTAACAAAACAGACACACACACTCACACACATACACGCACTCACACACACGCACTCGGATTCGGACGGGGTGCTCGCACGCTCTCGCCCCGGATGGCAATCTCTACGACGGCCGGCCTCTGCCTGCCCCCGTCGTCGCGCACCTTCCCTCTCGGCGAGGACCTCCCCCGCCGTCGTCGTCGCCGCGCGATCCTGGAGCAGATAAAGAGGGGCCCGCTCGTGACGGTGGGGGATGGGACGCGATGGGATGGCCGGAGGAGGGTCGCGGCAAGCTGCCGCCGCCGCCGTCAGCCGGCCAGCACGGAGTGTCAATAAGGGGCCGAATACCCGAAAGGGGTCGTGTTTGGACCGAACGACACACACACACACACACACACACAAGGAGGAAAGACTTCCGGGCGTGCGAATTTCATTGGGTGCCGGCTGCAGCGCTGGGCGGTCGGGACGCAGCCGGGTAGGTAGGCAGCCCGCCGGCACGGCTGCGGAGCGGGTCGCCCGCCCGCCCGGCCCTGCTGCTCTGCTCTGCGGGGCGGTCAGCTCCGGGTCCCCTCCGGGCCCCGCCGCGCCGCGCCATCGTCTTTAGTGCCGGTCCGGGCCGCGCCTCTGCTGGAGGGGGGCGCGGGACGCCCTGCACCGCCCTGCAGGCCGCCCCCCACCTGCCACGCAGGCCCCCCCCCCCCCACGGAACCACCCCCCATCCCCGTCGGGGCGGATACTTTTCTGCCTCCCCGTAGGCCCATTGCTGCTGCAGCCCTCCGCCTTCTCTCTCCCTCGCTCCCGCTCTCTCTCCCTCTCTCTCCAGCAATAATGTGCTCTGATTGAGCGATGTTTATTGTTTGGCTCGTGCCCCCGTTCCCCGCTGGCTGGCTGCCTGACCGGCCTCTCATTCCCCCCCTTCTCTTTCTCTCTCTCTCTCGCTCTCTCCTGGGCCCGCACATCCATCTACCCGCTGTGCTCCGCTGCCGGGCGGCGGCCTGCCGGTTATTGCTATCGGAGGCCCGGGAGCTGCCGCTGGCCGGCCGTGGACCAAGGTGAAGAAGGGACCCGTCGTGGTGGTGGCGGCCGTGAGCAAGTGAACAAGTCCGGCAGCGGCGCTCTGCTGGTTTGTGTTGTTGTTTTAGTGTCGGGGAGGGGGCAGGAAATTAAGCCCCTCCTCCTCAACCTAGCCACCCCTCCCCCCCCCCTGAGCGCCTGCGGCGTTCAAAATGCGTTTCGCCGGCACGCGTCCTGATTGCCGTGCTGTATCGCTTTTCGTCTCGATCCACTCTGAAAGCCGACGAGAACGCGCGCGCGCGCGCGCTCACACACGGGAGAGAGAGAGAGAGGGGGGGGGCGTGCCGCGTGGCCCCCCACGCGCGAGAGGGAGAGAGAGGGACGACAGCGCTAATCACCACAGAGTCGGCGGCGGGTATCGCCCCCGCTGTCGGAATGCGCACATCACATGAGCCGATGCCGATGCGCGCAACCCAACTTGGCCGCGCCCGCTTTGAGTAGTCCCCTGTGAAATCGCTTGCGGGGCGGGCAGGGGCGGGCAGAGGGGGGGGGGGGGGGCGGCGCGCGAGGCGGGGTTACCTCAAGGCGTCGCGCCGCGCGGAGGGGGGGCTTTAGCGGGAGGCGTGGCTGCGCTTGTTGCCTCGGAGAGCCGGCGGCGGAGGCCTCTGTGCGACAGAGAGAGACGGACATAATTCGTGGTGTGCGGACGCACAGATGTATGCGGACACACAGGGCTGCGACGCCGCTCGTCAGCGGCTTGGTTGCTCTTGTGCGCGCGTGCGAGCGTGGCTCGCGTTTCTTTATTCTTGCTTCGAAATGAGCCGCGCGACGACGAGGCCGAAGTGAGCGTCGTTTTCGTGTGCGACACACACCGTCGAGCCGCGAGTGTGCACTTCATACACACACACACGGGGTGCTCCAGGCCGCCGACAGCCCCGGCACACAGTGGCACACAGTGGCACACAGTGAGGCACACAGTGAGGCACACAGCGCGGTGGATGGAGCTCCGTGCAACACAAAGGTGTGCGGCAGTACCGCACGGCTATGTACAGCACCGGCGCGTGGCTGCTGCTCGCAAACTTGTGAGTCTGCGGAGCGGCGGCGGCGGCGGCGGCGGCGGCGGCGGCTGCACCTTGTAGTACTGCGCGGCGGCGGGGAACACCAGGGAGATAAGCAGGAGCACCGCCAACCGCGACGACACAGGGCAGCCCCGAAGGTGCTCGAAATTAGAGCGCCGGGTCCGGACAGAGAGGTGCCTCTCTACCGGGGCGCGACGTGAATGAGAGTGAGTGAGAGAGAGGCGGACGGCGACCGGACCGGCTCCGGGGACGAGCAGGACGAGTATTTGGTTACAATAAAACCCCCCGGCGGGTGGAGGAAAAGCCCCGAATCTGCTCGGATGTCCTCCGGCCGCAAGCCAAGCCTCCGCACATAGCGGCGGGCCGGAGGGCTGGAGGGCGGTGCGGCCATGATGGTTCAGTTATACACCTCTTTGGCCGAGAGAAAACGGGTGGCACGAGGGCGGAGCGAGAGAGAGAGGGACGACACAGAGACCCTGCACAGGGAGAGAGAGAGAGAGAGAGAGAGAGAGAGAGAGAGAGAGAGAGAGGTGAAAGAAGAGCGAGCGCGTTTCCGGCGAACGACCGTGCCAGTTGTGTGGGCTGGGCGTAGGTGGGAAAGAACCCCGGCGGCGGCAAAGCGGGACGCGAGGGGGTAGGGGGAGGGGGGGGGGGGCGAACAATTGAATCACTCGGAGCACGGCGATGGGGCGGCACGGCCGTCCTCCGTGTCCTGTCGCCTCACACGGCTCCGACGCCACGCCGCCCCGCCGCACCCGGTGGCCGTGCACCGGCGGGACCTGCGGCGGCGGCAGAAGCCCCCCGACGGTGACACCTCTGCCCTGCTGCTGCTGCTGCTGTGCTGCCGTATCCTTTCGCCCTCCCGTCTCTCTCTCTCTCTCTCTCTCTCTCTCTCTCTCTCTCTCTCTCTCTCTCGCCCTTTCTCTCTGTGTTCGCCTGCACTCGCCACGACCCCGCGTGACGTATACAGACAGAGCCCGAATAAACCCTATGAAAAAAAAACCTAAAGTTAACAGTGATCTGTCGGTATTCGAACCCGCGGCGCCTATCCGCCTCGGCCTCCCTGCCATTCGCTGCCGCCGCCGGATAGCACTGATTGAGGTGTCATCATCATTGGCGGCCATGTTTCTTCTGCGCCGTGTTTGACCCCCCCCCCCCCTTCCTCTCTCTCTCTCTCTCTCTCTCTCTCTCTCTCTCTCCCTCGATCTATCTCTCTCTGCTCCTTTTTATTCCGCCCATGACACGAGAAACGGCGGGCCAATACCGGCCATAAGACAGAGTGACGGGCCCGACAGCCCGCGGCCCGCGGCGGGGTATTTCAGCTCGAGTCGTGTCCTGGCGACGTGACTGCGCGGTCCTGTGGACGACCTCACCGGGACCTCTCTCTCTCTCTCTCTCTCTCTCTCTCTCTCTCTCTCTCTCTCCCTCTCTCCCTCTCTCCCCACCCACCCCCTCGCGCCGCCGCCACCTCAACTTGCCGTTTCGCAATCGGATGACATATCATCAGTCTCGATAGGAGAAAAGACGCGAAATCGGAGTAAAGGGACAAGGAGAGAGCGAGAGCGAGAGAGAGACAGAAATGGGGAGAAAAAGAAGGGGAAAAGTTTCACTTCAGCGGACAAACTTGGCGGCGGCGGTGCGGTAGTGGGCAGACCAGGGTAGACAGCTCATCGGTAGCGCACCACTCTATTTTTCATCCCCTTCTCTCCCCCATCTTGAGAGATGTGGTTTTGATGCTGGTCATTTTTTCCCCTCTGATTCCGTACCAGTGGACACCCGGAGTACAAAAAAAAAACATAATAAAAAGAAAGTTGTTCCTGACCGCCGATTTCTGCACTCTGTTCCAGATCACGGATGGCAACCGGAACAGCACCGAGATCACGAACCGGAAGTCGCTGGGCATGTTCTGCGGGGAGACGGAGCAGGCGCAGACCTTCATCTCGGAGACCAACTTCGTCAAGCTGCAGTTCCAGGTGGACAACTACACGGAGCAGACGTACTGGGCGTTCGACTCGAAGGCACACCTGCCGGTCACCGTGTACCAGCGGTACGGCCAGCACCCGGAGCTGTACCCGAACCGGAGGGGCATCGCGACGCCCGGGTAAGGCTTGGCACAAGGAGATCTCGATGGTTATGTGTCAGCACTTTCGTTGGAAAAACTTTTTTTTTTGAAAAAAAAAACTCCGAATAATGACAAACTGTAGCACTAACTTCGAAAAAAAATTCCAACTTCGAAAAAAAAATCCAACTTCGAAAAAAAAATGTTTTTTTTTGTTCCATAAGATTTCAATTTTTTCTTAAAGTCCAACTTCTTAAAAATAATCCGATCCATGTTCAGGAATATTTGTGTTGTGAAAATTGTGTTTGGAAATTCCCCCCCCCCCCAAAAAAAAAAGGATCTTGCAGTGAGAGACGCGGAGGCCGCACCTTCATCACCGTCGCCGCCGCTGCATTGGGGCGCGGGGGCCGCGGGGGCCGCGGGGGCCTCGGGGGCCTCGGAGGGGTGCGGGGGCCTCGGCTCGCCATAACGATGCCACTGCGGTGGTCAACGGCTCGGATTCCCCTTTTGCTCTCACCACTGGAATGGCGAAACGACGTCGCCGACGAGGCCCGCTCCCGGCCCCCCACACCGAGGCCTAGGACGACGACGGAGGCGGCGCCCCCCCCCCCCCCCTCTCGTAGAGGCCACCGCGACAACGGACACGGCCTGCCTTCGGTCCCGACCAGGGGGTGCAAGTAGTCAAACAGCGCGCGCCGCCACGCCGCGCCGCCCGCGCCGCACCAGGGGGAGATGTAGCGAAAGAATCCATGGCGCGGAAATGCGAGTTTCCTCAAAAGACACACGCCCTGCTGTGGCGGACCCCTCGTCTCTCTCTCTCTCTCTCTCTCTCTCTCTCTCTCTCTCTCTCTCTCTCTCCTCTCTGCCCAACAGATATTGCATATTCCGAGCGGCCGCTCGGCGCCGCTCGCGCACACAGACCGCTTTTTGATCCTCTGTGCCTTACCTTGCACCCCTTATGCCTCCCCCCCCCCCCCCCCCGTCTCCTCCCCCTGCCCCCGGAGAACCGGCCGCACCTGTTTAGAAAACGCAAAGACAGTGTGTGAGACAGAGACAGCTGGCGCGCGACTCTGTGTGTGAGAGAGACAGAGAGACAGAGAGGAAGAAAACGAAGATGCCCCGGTGCCGGTGCGGGGCGGCGGGGGGCCCCGACGGCGGCCTCGGCGGGGGCCGTGAGACGCGTCATCTGAACAGCGGCGGCCTCCCCGTCGCCGTCCCGCCCTGCCCGCTGCCCTCCGCCGTCGTGCGCGTCGTTTTCAAAGAGATGAAAAGCGGGGGGAGGGAACGAATTTGTTTATTCTGGCAATGGTCTGGGAGGGGCGTGCGGCGTGCGGCCCTGATGTGTGTGATGCCGGTGTCGGTAGCATAGTGGGAGGGGGGGGAGCGGGGAGTGGAAGGGCGGAGTCGGTTTCATCGGCTTTACATTCGTTCCATCGAACGCGCGCCCTGTGTGAGCGGCCAGACCGTATGTGTGTGTGTGTGTGTGTAAGCACCGCGCCAGGATTGCAATCGACGAAACGGAAAGGGTTTCCTTTTTCCGGCTTCTTTTTTTTTTCTTCTTTTTCTGCGTTTGGTCGAAATGTCGTTGTTTGCTGCGCTCGTGACCTCCTCCTCGCGAGTAGCAAAAGAGGCACCGAGACCATAATTCCTCGTTCCCTTCTCTCTCTCTCTCTCTCTCTCTCTCTCTCTCTCTCTCTCTCTCTCTCTCTCTCTCTCCGCGTGGAACGGCTATTGTGACGCCACATAAAAGAACATCTGTGACTTAATGGGTAGAGAAAGAGCGCGAGAAGCCAACGCGGTGAGCAGCAGAGGGGAGGGGCGGTATAGGCGGGAGTGAGATAGACACGGAAAGAGACAGCGAGAGAGAGAGAGAGAGAGAGAGAGAGGGGAGGGGGGGGAGTGAAGCAGCGTGGGTCGTAATATTAGCTCATTCCGCTGCCGTGTGGTACCGCTGCCGGGCTGCCGGCGCCGCGCCGCCTCGCAGTGCACCGCTGCTGGGTGCGGCCGCCGCCACCGCCGCCGAGTGCGTTCCTCATTACTGCTCTCACGGCCAAATGAACACTCTCCTGCTACCCCCCCCCCCCCCTCGCCACTCCCGCCTGCCCTCAATACTACGCAATGCTCTCGCGGCACACGCGTGCCTTTTCACAAACCTCGCGCCCGTTTTCCCCCGCGGCGCATTTCGGAACAGACACAGCAGCGGAGTCCGAGAGGCGGAACAACCGTGGGCGGCGGCGGCGGCAGCGGCGGCGGCTGTCTCCCGTGTCCTCCCGCGCGCGCGCGAGCAAACAAACGTATATCATGTCGGTGCGCGCATTGTCCAAAACTCACGTGCGGACGGACAGTTATTACTCCTGCCGCTTCCCCCCCCCCCCCCCCCCCCCACTCTACGCGTTCTGCTCATTGAATTTCGAAAAACTAACAACGCTCCTCTCACGACAGGTATTTCTTTCAAAAAAAATAATTATTCCCACTTTTATTAATTTATTCTGGGCGCGTGGTGGCCACAGGACGTACTGCGAGCGCGCGTTCGTGGACTGCCGCCTGCAGACGTGCTACGTGCAGTCGCCCGCCTTCCCCGGCGTCACCCCCAGGGGCCTGCACTGCCGCTACCGCCTCAACACGACGCTGCCCCACATCAAGCTGTACCTGGAGAACGAGGAGTTCAACGTGGACGGCCAGCGCTGCGAGAACATTATGACCTGCCCCATGAGGCCCATCTCGTCAGGTACGTGCCCCCCTCCTCCGCCCCCCACCCCCCCCCCCCTTCCCCTTATCATGGCGCCGCCGGCGCCGGCCGCCGCGCTCAACCCTCAGCCTCCCCCCTCCGGACCCATCTTGCAGAGTGCTTGGTATGCCGCGCCACGGTCCAATGGCGTGGCAGGCGCGGCAGGCGTGGCAGGCGTGGCAGGCGCGCCCGTGCGGAGGCCTCCCGCCCGCCTTCCTCGCCCGCCTGTCCGCCCCCCCCCCCCCCCGGACGCACCTCAGGGGTAGCTCGGGCTGCAGTAGAGACGACCCTACAGCCCAACGCCGCACCTACCGCGTCCGAGACGCGCCCCGTAACGCACTGCGTGATTTAAAAAAAATACTAGTTTTCTTGTGAAACCTCTTAAGACTTACAACTACGCCAATGCAAGAATTTTTTAATTTTTTTAAATTTAGTTTCCGATGAAAGATATTTTTTTCTGCACTCCGAATTTTCACACATGTTTTGTAAAAACACATCCTTTTTTTTGTTGGAAATTTGTAAGAATTTTAAATTTTTTGGTGCAGGGGCGGAGCACTGCCCGCACGACTTCATCCGCATCTACGACGGTCGGGACGAGCGCGCGCCCCTGGTGGGCGTGTTCTGCGGCATGGGCCGCTTCCCGTTCTCCATCATCGGCACGGGCAACTCGCTGCTCGTCGAGTTCGTCACGTCGCCGGCGGGGCCGCTGCTGCACTCGGGCTTCCACTTCAACGTGGGCTCGTGGCCGGGCCGCAACCAGACGGCGGCGTCGCGGCTGAAGGGGCCGTGCTCCTGGCTGCTGACGCAGGCCGCGCTGCGCCACGCCGGCATCCAGGAGGGCGTCTTCCTCTCCGTGGTGCACTGGTACCCGCCGCACACCACCTGCACCTACCACATCCAGGGCAGCCCCGGCCACGTCGTGCGCCTGTCCTTCCCCAGGTGGGCGCCCGTGTCTCTCCCGACCTGCCACGCCCAAATTTTCAAAATTCAAAATTTTCAAAATTTTTCTAGCTCTAAAATTTTAAAAATTGCAAAATCTTCAAAAATCCAAAATTCTACAGGAATTCAACCAATTTTTTTAAGCTTCTCTCCTTTTTTGTAAATCAAAATGTGGGCGTGGCCCCACGGGGCGCGCTCCCCGGCATCCCCGGTCCGGCGCGCTCCCCCAGGAGCCATGACTCATCCCTCCATCTGTCGGCTGTCCCGTGTCACAGCTTCCGGATCAACCGGATCGAGTCCCCGATGGAGCCCTGGGACGGGGACTGCGGCGAGTCGCTGACGCTGTACGACGCCTCCTGGCCGGACGACACCCGCATCATCCGCACCTTCTGCGACACCTTCTCCCGGCCCCAGGAGAAGATAGACTTTGTCTCGTCGTCCGAGTCCATGTTCGTGCGCTTCGAGAGCAAGACGGGCAGCTACTCGGGGTGAGCTGCCGAGCCGGAGGGCGTGGCGTTGGCGGTGCTGACCCGGGCGCGCGGGCTCGGAAAGTTTAGAACGGTCGTTTGGTGCCGGCCGCGAGTTGCAGACCGCGCTTCGTTTCGCTCCGTCAGGTGGGCAGTTCCGCGCGGTCCGCGGACCCGGCCGCCCGGCCCGAGGTCCGCTGAGCGTCAGGCATTGTGCAGCGGGGCCCCGCGGGGGCCTCCACGTCCTGCGGGGACCCCCGCCGGCCAGACCGTGGCTCCGGGGTATTCTCGCGCCGCGCGCCGCGCCGTGCCGGAGTTTCCGGGTCCGCCCCCTCCCCCCTCCGCCCCGTGCCTTTGTTGCTTCAGGAGCCGGCGTCGCAAACGACGCTGGGGGCTCCGGGCGCTCCGGGGCCTTGGCGGGGCGTCACAGGATGAAGAGGGATTGGTGGCGGGGTGGCGGCGGGGTGGCGGCGGGGTGGCGCCAGCGGCCCTGGCCAGCCCCCTCCGGCCCCTACGGCCCCTCTGGCTGGCTGGGCCCCAAGGTGCTCGGGGGCGGCCCGGGCGGTCCGGCTGGGACCGACCCCTGTTGTGGATTGCGCAGGCATTGCTCGGATGGCATGCCCTCCCCTGCTGCTGCCGCTGCGCTCCCCGCCGCCACCGGGGGCCCCCGGACCCGCTACATTCTCCCCAGCGCAGCCCGGCGGCGTGCGGCCTCGGGGGCGCCGCCGCCGACGCGCCACTCTGCCATCTGTCAAGTTGCGGCGGCAGTCTCACCCGCACCATGTAGTGGCCCGGGAGCACGGCACACACGCGCGCGGCCACCTCCGGGAGACGGCCCGGAACAGCGGAGGAAATCTGAAAGAGAGAGAGAGAGAGAGAGAGAGTGATGCGTGGTGTGTCGGCAGGTCGTCGCTGTACTACTGGGCGCAGTACGACTTCTTCAACAACTCGCTGTCGGGGGACCGCGTGCCGGGGACGGCCTGCGACGAGCTCATCCCGTCGTGGCGCGCCTCCCGCGGCACGCTGCGCTCGCCCACCAACACGCTCGTGTACCGCGGCGTGGGGCCCGGCGGCGTGGCGTCCGTGGCCGCGTCCGGCGACGCCGTGCGCTGCACCTACCGCTTCGTCACCGACTCCCGGCTGTACGCGCGGGTCGAGGTCAGCGTGCACCGCATCAAGTTCAGGGTGAGTGTGTGGAGGCTCGCGGCGGCGTGTTAATTAAGGGTGTGGCCGCGGGGGTGGCGGACGGCCGGGACACACTAGTGCAGCGGTAGTGAAAGGGGCCGGGGGCCGGCGCCGACTCCTCACAAACTCGGCCGGAACTGGGGCATGCAGCCACCGCCGGGCACCGGCGGGACGGGGCGGGACGGGCTCCTGGCAGGCCCTGCAGGCGGCGCTGGCTGGCTGGCTGGCTGGCTGGCTGGCTGGCAGCGAGCGCGCGTGGGCCCGGCCGCCTGGGGCCTCGGCCCGCCACACGGCACAATGGGCTTGGCTTGGCCGAGACGGCGGCGGGGGGCTCTCCCCCGAGGCCCCCGCGGCACCCCGGCAGAGGGAGAGAGAGAGAGGGGGGGGGAGAGAGAAAGGGAGAGAGGGCATTGCGCCGCCTGCGGCCTGCGGTGCCGCGCCCACGACATTTTAATTCTGCGACATCTTTCTCTATTTTTCCCCCCTTCTTTTAGTCGCGGGATCCTGCAGCGGATGGGGGAGGGCCGGCGCCCGCGATGAGAGTCGCCGGAAAGAGACAGAGAGACAGAGAGAGAGAGAGAGGGAGAGAGAGGGAGAGAGAGAGGGGGTGGATCTCGGCACAAACACGCAATGCAAATACAGCCGAGTGCAATCTCGTTGCCGTCTCGGCCTGGCGGGGGGCGTGCGTCTGTCTCCGCGGGGGGTCCCCGCGGGGGGTCTCCCGGGGCGCTGACCACCACCAACGGGCCGGGCTCGCTCCTCCTCGCAGCCCCGGGCAGGCCGCCCATCGCTGATTGGACAGCAGGCCTCATCGGGGGCCTCCGGTGGCGAAGCGCGGGGCGCGGAGTGCGGAGTCCGCGCCGGGGTGGCACGCCCTGCCCTTGACAGTTTAGCCCCTCCCTCTCTTGTGTGTGTGTGTGTGTGTGTGTGAGAGAGAGAGAGAGAGAGAGAGAGAGAGCATTGGCTGTTCCAGGAAGCGGGCTCGTACTCTCCGCTCGTCAACAGCTGCTGGGACGGCCGGGGGGACCGGCTGCTGCTGTGGGAGCCGCCGCCGGCCCAGGCCAGCGCCGTGCTCTCCGGGCAGGCGCGCGAGATCCCGCCGGCCAACCGGTCCCTGGGCGGCCTGTGCATGCACCAGAGCCTGGAGGGTGAGTAGAGCAGGGTAGCTCAGCGCTGTTCGCCTGTCGGCTGTTCGCCAGCTTTTGAATAACCCGCCGTCCGCCGGCCTGTCCCCCCGCGTGCGCAGCCGGCAACATCCAGCTGGTGTCCCGGGGCCCGGTGCTGCTGCTGCAGATGAGCCTGCCCTGGCCGGGGGCGGAGCGGTACTTCCGCCAGGAGGCGCCGCTGTTCGAGGCGCGCTACCGCTTCGTGCACGGGCCGCTGTGCGGGCCCGCGGCCCTCGCCGCCTCCGCCGACGGCCAGCTCGTGTTCCCGCACCTGGAGGCCCTGGCCGTGGCGCCGCCGCCGCGGGCCATCGACTGCCGCTGGGAGCTGAACGTGCACTGGAAGAAGGACCTGTACCTGCACTTCGAGAAGGTACTCGCCATGCGCTTCCGAGCCGCGCTCGGCATTCGTGTTGTCCTGCAGGCGCTAACGTCGCCCCGGCTGCCCGCAGCTCACCTTCACGACGCACTCGTGCTCCGAGGCGCGCCTCCAGATCCTGCTCGAGGACATCCCCGGCGCCGAGCCCTGGTTCAGCAGCTGCGGCGACGGCGGCGAGCAGCGCAAGCTGCCCATCCTGCAGACGGACCAGCTCGAAGGCCCCGTCACCGTCACACTCACCGCCTCCTCGCCCAACGCCGTCGCCTTCAACCTCCGCTGGACGGAGCTGCAGAGGGGCTCGGCCAGCCTCGGCCGCCTGCAGGCCGCCGGAGGTGAGTGGAGACCGTGGTCCGCGGGGTGGGCAGGGTCGCCGAACACCCGTGCGCGGCGGCCCTGCCTGCCCCCGGGGCCGCGGGCCCGTCGGACATCGGTTAGCGCCCGCCGACCGCGGGGTAGGCCGACCCGCCGAACACCCGCGCGCGGCGCCCGGCCCACCCGCCCGGCTGACGCCGCCCTCGCCTTCTGTTCTGTCCGCAGCGGAGAGCCCGCCCGACCTCCGCTCCAACAACGACGACTGCGCCTTCGTGTGCCCCGGCACGGGCGGCATGTGCATCCCCGCCAAGCTGGTCTGCAACGGCGTGCTCAACTGCCCGCCGCCGGTGCCGGGCGTGGTGGACGCCGTCGTGGAGACGGCCACCTCGGACGAGGACCCCGCCCACTGCGCCCCCGTCAGGGTGGACGGCTACCCGCGGTGGACGCTGTACGCCGGCGCGGCGTCGGCGGCCGTCCTCGCCCTGGCCGCGCTCGCCCTGCTGTGCAAGGCGTGCTGCTGCTGCGGCAAGCAGCGCGGCATCGAGGTCCCGTACTGAGCGCCGCCCCCGCGACGCCGCCCGGTGTGTCCCCTTTACCAAAGCGTCATGTCGAGAGGGCGTTACGTTACGGCGCCCCCTTTCATTTCGCTCTGGCACTCTCTCCGCAGGTCAGGGCGTGAGAGAGAGAGAGAGAAACAAAGAGAGTGAGAGGTCAGAGGTCTACTACAGTTTGTGGCTCGCCACTGGACTTTTCGCGCAGAGGGAGGAGCCTGAATAGAAAACGATTGTGATGATTTTAATCTTGTGTTCTTCCTTGTTGCTCAATGTGCGCTTTCCACGTGGCTCGGTATCGCCGGTTCGACTGTACCTGCCCGCACGGCGCCCCTTGCGTTCACTCGTGTTTCGTTCGTCCCTTTCTGTTGGGTTCGTCTCCCTGTTTTGTTATGAGTACAAGCTGCTGTGTCGTTTATGAGCTTTGTGATGTTTTCCCTTGCGAAATTGACGTTGCTTCGGTTTCTTTTGGGGGGGGGGGATTGTTCTTGATATCACCACGTGTATATTGATACTGCCATTTCAAATGTGCTGTATTTTTACAAGCAAAATAATTTCTGTATATTTTTTAGAAATCAAGTATAAAATAATTGGGTTAAAGACTTCTGTATGTGCCTGTATGAAACCAATTATGAATGGCTGAGATTCGAATTGAATGTTACATTGTTGTTACCTTAGATTTTAGAAGATGTATGCCTGGTGTGAGAATGCTAGAGAAAATGTCTAAGTTGTAAGTATTGAAATAAAATTTACGTTGTTATACTTTCTGTTTAGCTTTATTTCCCTTATGACCTCGCATTATGGGCAGCTGTACACTAGCCGTTCACCACCCCGAAAAGTCAAAAGTCAGTCCCTCAATTTTTTCTTGTTCTTACGCTTCGAAAACGGCAAACTGCAAAAATATAGGCGTTTTATTGGGGTCCCGCAGATGCCTTTGAAAAAAAAATGCAAAAATGGGTGGGCACTACCTCGTCCCAGGCCTCCGCCTGGAACCCTCCTGCTTAACTTCGGTGTTCGAATGGGAACCGGTGTACCAGGTATCGACCGCCGCTAAGACACGGGCACGACGCAGCGGCCTTTTTCAGGGGCACGCTTCCGCAACAGTCAATGTAGCCCCCTCCGCCAGCCAGATTTCCGGAATCAACTCCCTTCGACTGGCTGGTTGGTCTGTGGCACTGCGGCCACTCCCGAGCGGACTGGGGGGGAGGTAGGCTTTCCTATATCGTACACAGCCGAAGCTGCTGTACTTCACGACGAACCCTAGTCGCGACGGCGTGTCCTCGTCTGCCAGATTCACAGGGAGCGAAAACGAAGGCACCGAACCCTAGGTACCCCCGTAGCATACACCCGAGTCTCCGAACCAAGTTTCCTTGGTAGACACAGAGCCCCCCCGCCGGAAACCCCGGGCGACCGAGAGAACCTCGGACCCGGGAACGGGGGTAAGCCCGACCGTGCTGCGGGAATCTTCAAGTTGAAACCCAACGCTTACATCTCTCAGTGACGCAGCGCGCACGGCCGTTCAGACAGCCATACCGACGCCACGTTCGAAAGTATATTTTACCCTCTGTCTTCCAAGCGCAGACACAAGAAAAATTTGAGAAACAGGTAGGACTCGAACCCACGACCTAACGGTCACTGGCCAGGCACCCTACCGATGCGGCCACAGAGCCACGGTGACGACCACCGCGCGTCCCCTGTACTTTGCACGCCGTCATCTTAGGTGAGCCGACAACAGAATGTGTCAGAGAGACATGGATAAATGATAAATACAAAGTTTGTGTGGTTTTTTTAAAACTTTCTGCTTTATTTAAATTATTATAACTAGATTTCATAGGATAGACAAATGCCTCTAATGAGTAATATCAGGCAATTTATTCTGTCACTGCAAGATTTTAAGGAAAACACTGAGATCGTCAGGACACGGAGTTGTAAATTTTAACAGAAGTAGCCAACATGGAACCCATTCAGTCATCACCAACATATACTTTTGTTCATTGGGCCCGAGTCCAGAATTTGCATTTATACTTGCAGAAAACATCGAGCAATTTGCGAGTTTATTTTTCTGTCTTTGGCACAGTAAACATCTTAAGAAGTCAACATAATCTTTCATTAACAATGGAACAAGTGTTGGATACAGAATTGTATCTACGATACATAACAATTTGGGATTACAATCTCTCTTTGGCATAATCATTTTTGATCAAATTTGGCCTTTGGCCTTCAAAATTCTAATTTTTTCTATACAACTATAAGGAGCATTGTCTCTGAAAACAATTCACATAAAAGAACACTCGCAATTAGCTGAAAATAAAATTACAAAGACTCAATCCCCAACTTAAATCAGAAAATTAGAAGAAATAGTCATTAGGCCTATTTGGCTTGGCACTGGCAAACGTACAAACAAGTCTGATTCACAATGTATATCACTCTTTCTCTCTATGAAAAGTCGTCACAAAGTCTATCCTATTAATTCATAGCATATCATTCCAGGAGACGCAACAAGTTCCCCAAACAAAGGAGCAACCTCGAAGATGCTACCCTGACGTTAAGATGAAGTCACAGACACATCATTGAAGCTTCTCCCCCAGACCTGCATTTTTGAATATTAGATTCAGTGCTGAGGCAAACTTTGGAAGACTTTGCCATCCTAATACTGGAAGGTAAACAAAAACGAATGTATTCATGGCTGTGCCCTTGGATTGCGTTGAATTAAAAACATCTAAGGCACTTTCAGAAATACGTAGCTTACACCATTCTCGTTGATAATAAAATTGCCTAATGCTTGATGGAAGACCTGCTCTTGAAATTATGCCATCAAAGTCCCTCGCTCAAATAATTACCACAATCCATGTCCCCATTACCTCACATCTCGGAGTTCTTTCTATAATACATATATTGTGCGAAACGTATTGTTGATATGTTTGATGGAATGCCAATATTTTTTTCCTCAGATGAAGTGGAGCAAAGCACTGAAGAGTTGAAGATGGAGAGAAATGTACATAGTTTAGTATGTCTGTCTAGTCTGTCCAGTATGAAACGCTCTGTTTTCTTTATCTAAGTACAATTAAAATGTAAATAAGCAATACAGTTAAAGATAGAAGATAAAAGTTACATATCACAGTGAGATTTTTTGTCTCTGTACTACTGAAAGCACTATACAAAATATTCTAATCATTTCATGCTGTCGTTTCTTCACTTTGGCAAGGATATTTCTCATGTTTTCAATTAATTGTTAAGACTGTGAACCATTCCTGCTTTTGGGGAATGACATATAATTTAATGTGTGTGCCATGAGTTTCATATAATTCAGTCATCTATTTTCTGTTGCGCGTTTGCAGCAGTTCTGTGCATCATTCAGGACTTATCACTGTCCAGGTCATCACCCGCCCTCAATCAGAGACCAACCAACGTAATAAAAAATCTGATTAAAGTAAACTACACTCATGACAACGACTGATTCGTGGTTCATTTTTGTAGTGGTCATAACAGCTAAACTAAACTCTTCAATTCAAAAACATATATAATATTTCAAGAGAAAAACTTTGTGTTCAAGATCACAAATATCACTTCTAACAACAGAACACAGAACTGTCATCACAGCAGTGACTGAATCCAAATGTCTCATCAACACGAACAATAAATTACCCCGCAATTCATAAACACAAGACTGTCTTTTCTCAAATAATTCTTCTTTAATAAATTCATCTAGTCTGTCGGCACAGTCTCTTCGACGCTCAACCGGGATAACGCCAGCTGTCCGTCGAGTGGGATATAGCGTGCGCGGCCAGGGAGGCAGCTTCACACGTTCATGGCGTAGTACACGGAGGAGGCGGCGGCCTGCGCGGCGGCCGCGGACGTGGGCGGGAACTCGGAGGACGGCGACGTGGCGTTGGCGCCGCTGGGGGACGTCAGGTCCTTGCCGTGCACGGCGTGGCCGTGCGAGGCGTCGTAGAGGGCGGGCGACGACGAGGCGGCCCCCTCGGGCACGCCGCGCTCGGACCGCTCCCCGTGGAAGGACAGCGACGGCTTGGGGCCGCGCGTCGGCGAGCCGTGGCCCGGCAGCCCCGGCAGTCCGGGCAGCGCGGGCAGCGCCGTCTGCTCCTGGTACACCAGCGGGCCCATGGGCTGCCCCATCGGCGGGCCCATCGCGGGGCCCACGCCGGTGCCGACCCCCGTCGTCGTGGAGGCCTGCTGGTAGTACGCGGTCTGCGTGCCGATCACCACCTGCTGGTGGTCGTAGCGCTGGGGGCTCTCGGAGCGGCGGGCCGTGGCGAGCAGGTGCACCTGCGGGAAGCGGAGGAGGGTGAGCTCTCTGTCTCTGTCTGCCTGTCTCCGTCTCTCTCACACGCCACTGACCTGCACGGGCGTGCCGCTGGGGAAGGGCAGACGGATGGCGTGCGTCTGCCCGTGGTCCACGCGTATGAAGGACGGAGGTGGCGCCCCCTGCGGCTGGTGCGGCGCCCCCTGCGGCGCGCCCTGGGGGGCCCCCTGCGGCGCCCCCTGCGGACCCCCCGGCGCGGGCCGCGGCTGGGCGTGGCCGTGCGCGGGCAGCGTGGCGTACGGGGGGTCGTACCCGGGCGCCGTCATCCGCATCTGCAGCACGCTGCCGGTGCGCCGCGCGTACAGGTCCATGTCGTCGGAGCGGACGCCGCCCGGGGCCACGCCCGGGACGCCGCCGACGCCGTCCTGGCCGAGGGCGCCGAGAGGCGGGGGGCCGCCGCCGGGGCCCGCCGCCGTGCTGATGTAGGCCCCCGACGCCGAGGTGGCCACGGACTGGCCCGTGGTGGCGATGCGCATCAGGTACTGCGCGGGCTGGCCGTGCATCGTGTTGGAGTACATGACGGCGTGCTCGGCGGCGGCGGCGGTGGACACGGCCATGCGGTGGTAGTCGCCGGGGACGTAGGCGTACGCCGACTCCTCCAGGTCCATGCGGACGGGCACTGCAAGCGGAACAGGACGTCGGTTAGATGTCGGGCGGGGCTCCGTCGTACCTGCACCCCGGGTTAGTGTCTACTGCGCTACGCTAGGCTAGGTTACCTGGCGGCGGCGCCGGCCTGGCTGATGGCTGTGTTATGTGCGAGTCCATTCGCACCGGCACTGCAGGAACAGTGGAGGGCGCGTGCGTTAGGTTAGTGGACAGGATAGTCAAGGTTAGTAAGGTTAGCTTAAGTCAGCCATCCCCAACATGCCAGGGTCAGTTCAGACAGACAGAAGACAGGTCAATTAAGCACGGTTAAGGTGTGGCGGAGGCGCGTACCTGGTGGCGGTCCTGGCCTCCGCTGTTGCTGCGGCTGCTGTGGTTGCTGCTGCTGCTGTTGTTGCTGTTGTTGCTGTTGCTGCAGCTGCTCGGGGGCGGCTGCCGGCGGGGGTGCTGGGTGCGTGTCCTCGCCGGGGGCGGCCACGGACGGGGGCCAGTGATGCGCCGGGCACGGCGGCCCCGACGGCGACTGCTGCGTCATCTGGCACACAGACGCGTGTTCAGGGTGATCCCGGAGGCCGTGGCATCGACGGGGAGCCTCCCCCGCGCACTTACCTGGCTGACGATCTCCTGCGTGGTGCCGAACCGCGGCCGGATGCCGCGCACCGAGGGCCGACGGTTGAAGCCGTAGTCGTCGTGCTCGTCGTCCTCGCCGTCGGAGCCGGCCGCCTGCGAGGAGCTGCTGCGCACACACACACACCGGAGCCGCGTTAGCCACTGCCTCCGTGGCCACCACAATCTCTGCCCGGAGCTCGACTCACCTGTTCAGCGAGTACCGCTTCCGTATCCGATCTATCCGCGACTGGTCGCGCTGCACGAACAGCGCCAGCTCGTCCATCTGCTGCTGGTTCGCGGCGCTCAACTTGGGCTGCTCCGTGCCTGCGTGCCAATAACCTGGGTTAGCATTCCGCGACAGGCGCGACGCGGCCACCCCCGCGGCGACTACCCCGCACGGCACGACAGCGCGGGGTAGCGACGGCAGCGCTGCCCCACGCGGCCGGGCGCCACCCTCGCCGCGGGGTATCGCCGCGCCAGGGGGTGGTTCGGCCCGGCGTCGCCGCCGGTTGGGCGTCCGGCCCGCGGGCGCACGTTACTCACCGGCCACGAGGTCCGGCTGGGGCTGGCCGGCCGGGGCCTGGGGCGCGCTGTTGGCGAGGGCCTCGTCGATGTCCTCCAGGCTGTACTCGTGTCCCATGGCCGCGCTGCGCCGGTCCCCTGACGTGTCCTGCGACAGAGGAGGCCGTCGCGTCACACGAGGCTGTCCCCGCTGCTTCCGCTGCTGGCCCGGCACCGCGGCGCCGCGGCCCGATGCCCCCCGGTCTTTATTGCTTTACGTGTGTTTGTCTTCCCTCTCCCCGGGGGGTCGTTAGTCATCCGGAGACGCCCTCGCGAGGACTTCTGAGAGCGGCCGGCGGCCGGCCCCCGAGCCGACGGAGTGCCCGAGGGCCGCGGGGGACCCGGGAGAGACCCGGGCTCTCCGAGCCGTACGAGGAGCCCGTCTGGGTCGTGTGGGGCTCGAGGGAGAGACGGACGATAGCCGCCGGCCTCTACGTTCTAGCAGTGCCTGGCGGCGGCGGCGGGGAAGAGCGAAAACTCCCAACTGCCGCGACGGCACGGCCTACCGTCGGCCGTCGAACCCTGTCCGAGCCCCGTCCCGGCATCCACACTGCGGGTTGAGCCGGAGCGGCGGCCGATTTCCACCAAATTGGATTAGAGTTCGCCATCCAATCAAACTGCAGTACATCCCTGCTAAAGCCTGAAAGGAGGAGGGGGGGGGGGACTGAAGAGGGAAAGAGAGACGAAGGTGTAGAGTAGAGCATCGGAGGGAGGAGGGGGGGGGGCGAACCCGGGCAGCAGGCGAGGCCTAGGGCGACTCGACTAGTCCATGGCGGATACAGGAGTCAGGGACGAGAGAGAGAGAGAGAGAGAGAGAGAGAGAGAGAGAGAGAGAGGAGCGAGGCGGGGGTGGGAGTAGGGCTCTTTCCCGGCCTCTGCTTGATGTGTGTTTGCACGCAGATTCGCCGCCCCCCCCCCCCCCCCATCCAACCCTACCCCTTGCTGTCTCTCCCTCCCTCAACGCCCCCGCGCGACTGCCGTAGCTTGGAGGCACCTTTCAAGACACCGCCATACAGCACCACCACCGTATCTCAAACTAACTCTCTCTCTCCCGTCCCCCCTCCCCCTCCTCTTCAAGAGTTGCGCCCGAGGTAGGTTAGGTCCAAGAGAGCGCACCCCCGTTTCCGAACGTCACCTATCTGCGGTTTCCACCCCCAGGATGCGCGGGGGCGGCTGGAGGTGGCCGGGGGAGGGGGGGGGGGGAAGGGGGGCGTTTCCGCCCTACAACTTCCATGGATTATCAGAGGCGAGGCAACTCTGCCATGCTGTCAAAGTTTCCCAATACCTTTCTGAGAAAAAGAGGGGGAAAACAGCAGCGGTATATCGTCATATTTCCAGGTATATTTTTATCTCTTCTCTCTTTCCCTCCCCGCCCCCATCTTTCCGGGTAATTAAGCGAGGGGGGGGGGAGAGGTGCTCGTGCCATATTTCTGGCCCTCGTACAGCTCCAACATCACCCTCTGCAGGATACGTCAGAAGTGGGCGAAAAAAAGGGAGAAGAAGAAACCATTGAATTGAAAACGAGGCACGTTTCGGCCGGCCAGAGAAATAACCCGTTATCCCCTCCCGGCCCCCCCGCGGTGCCGGCCGGCCACGCTGACAGGATCCCGCAGGGGAGGAAAAAGCGCCTGTCATTTTTGCAGCCATTTTTCTCTTTCGGCGGCGGGTGTTCCTGAAGTTTCGTGTCGCTTGTTAGCGAGGGCTGCGCTGTCAGGCGTAATGGAACGCACGCCCCAATGCCCCGATTCCGCTGACACTGATCGAAACGTCACACCGGCGCGGTGCGGCGGCGGTGGCGGGGTGCCGTCTGCTGGCTGCCGTCTGCTGGCTGCCGCCCGTCCGCGCTCCGCCTCCCCGTCGAATACTAAAAGGGCTTTTATGACATCTTCTACGAACGACTTCCAGTCATGCTGCTGCTGCTCAAACGGATAACTCTACATCAACTAGTAGTAAAGACAAAGAAAAAATCGAAGCGTGTTTTACGACTTTGTGTCCAACGTGTATCAAACATTGCAGGAACAATATGTGTGTTTCTGTCCATTACGTGCAGACTATCTAATTAATCTATTTCCGCATACAAAAAAAAATTCCTACGAATAACTAGCTTACCGTGTCGGCATGCCTACACTGATACAGATCACGCCGTTGCACGTCCAGCGGGGAACACGCTAACCAACCACCCTTCCCGTCCCGTCGCCCCCGCCCCGTGAAGGAGGCCGTTGTTACGGGCGGCGTCACCACCGCAGCCCGGCGGCGGGGGCGCGACCCTGACTGACAGAACCCAATTAAATCTTCTGTCAAAGGCCATGCGAGCGCACAGCACCGCCATGGCACCGCGCAGTGCGGCGCGGGCCCTCATGAGAGCTCATGAGCCGCAAACGGCGTCGGCGCACGCCGCGGCGGTGTGTGGCAGAATTGATGGGCGTCCGTCGATACGGAGACCGTTCGTCGCGCGGCCGTCCACGCCGTTTTTATACCGGCGTTCTGGCCGATTCGTTTAACCGCCGCCGTTTTACGCGATTGCCGAGGTCGCGCGGGGCGCCTGGCGCTTGGCCGGGCGCCGGGCCGGGCACCGCGGACCCCCCCCCCCCCCCCCGGCGAGGCCGCCCGCGGACACGCCCTTTACTCACATGGAACACGCAGGCCGCCACGGGGGCGAGCGTGGACAGGAACTGCTTGCGCGCCTCGGCCGTGGACGAGGACCTGGAGACGGCGTTCTTGGGGCCGACAAACTGCTGCTGGTGCTGGAGGTGGCCTTGGGGCGCCGAGGACCCCGACAGCGACGGCACCATGCCGTTGCCGAGGTCCGGCGGCGCGGTCGCGGCCCCCAGCTGGCTGTAGTACTGGTACATGGGCTCCCCCTGGAAAGCGGTGTCATCAGGCTACTGCTCTACGGCTAGCCGCTACAACTCGCCTCTAACTCTCTCTCTCTCTAAAGGAAGCGTGAGTGTGTCTAGAGTGCGACGGCGTGCGGGGAGTGCGGGCGGGCCTACCTGGTGGTGGTTGCTCCTGTCCTGGCTCCGCCTGCCGAACAGGTCCGACAGCTTCTTGTAGGTGGACGTGACCGTGGACGCGCCGGAGGCGGTGCTGGACGCGGAGGCCGTCTTGGCGTGGCTGACGGCGGGCAGGCCGACGGCGGCCATGCCCGGCGGCCCCGGCGGCGGCGGCAGCGCGGCCTGCTCCTCGCCCTGCGGGCTGGTGCGCTCGCCCGGCGCGCGCGGCCCGTTGGGCTCGCCCTCCGCGCTCGTGTCCGACGTGCCCTCCAGCTCGGGCCGCGCGTCGTCGGGCACGTCGTCGTCCACGTCGCACGTCAGCTGCCGGATGCGCTCCACCAGCGAGTCCTGGCGCCGCGGCTTGCCCCGCGTCTTGAGCAGCAGCGAGCGGCGCAGCGTGTTGCGCTCGATGGCCCTGCGCAGCGTGCCGTCGCCGACGGGCGGCACGTCGTCGCTGGACTTGCGGTAGCGCCGCGTGCCGTCCAGGGTGCGCAGCGTGTCCGCCGTGAGCAGGTACGGCAGCGGCAGCGGCACCTCCTCGTCGTCGTCGCCCACGTTGCCCAGCGAGCCCGGGAACAGCTGCCGCACCGCGCTGTTGGGCCGCTGCAGCGACCCGGCCTGCAGGATGCTGGAGCCGATGCGGAACTGCAGCGTCACCTCGCCGGGGTGCGGGTCGTCCGCGGCCGGGGCGGCCGGGGTGGCCGTCGTGGCCGCGCTGTCCGCCGACTCGGCGCCGCTGGCCGCGGATCGCTCCGCCAGCTCCTCCTCCGTGAAGCGCACCATGGGCCGGTTGTCGTTGTCGTCGGTCGGCGAGCCCGGCGACATGGACGGCGACGCGGCCGGCGGCGGCTCCGGTAGCGCGGCCGCGGGGGCGGCGCCCTCGGCCGAGTTGGTCCGCCACATCTTGCCGCCCTTGAGGATGCCGCCGCCGGCGGCGCCGCGCGCCCCCGCCACCACCTGCTCGCCGCTCTCGCTCGCCTCGCGGACGATGCGCCGCTCCGTCACCGTCGTCATGGTGATGGTCTCGACGATGAAGCGCTGCTGCGTGGCGGCCGCCGCTGCCGCCGCGGAGGCCGCCGCCGTGGCGGCTCCCGGCCGGGCCACCGCCTTGCTGACGTCGTCGCCGGCCTCATCGGACGCCTGCTGCAGGGCGGAGAGCAGAGTGTTAGCGCAGCGGGCGCAGCGGGCGCAGCCCGTGGGAGCGGAGCGGAGCAATTCCGGGCTGATTAATGTTTAAGCTCCCCGCGGAAACAGCGTTAATCTTTCCTGAACATCGGCCGTGCGTAAAGTTCCGGCCGATTCCCGGGCCCCCCTTTGCAACAGGATGCTCTGAGGGCAGGGGCGTAGCCAGACTTAGGTTCCGGGGGTATACCGGGTGATTCAGAAACGCCGCGCAGCTCCGGGATAGGCAACCGCTACCTCCGTCTCTTTCTGGCTCGGCCGCGGATCCATGAGACAGAAAGAGACGGCGCTAGTGTTCTGCGGGATTGACTATCCTTGTTTCTGAATCACCTTGAATACCGCCAGGCTTTTTACAGCCGCGCCGCCCGACGCCAGAGAGAGAGAGAGACAGGGAAGGTGATGAGATGACAGATGTGATCCCGCCGGATCCTCCTTCCTTACCGTCGCCACCGTCTCGTGTCCCGAAGTGGAGCTGGTGGAGCCTCGCGGACGCCGCGCTGGCAGCGTGCTGGCGGCGCCCCCCGCGGGGCCCCCCGCGGCGCCCCCCGCCGCGGCCCCCGCAGCCCCAACGCCCGCATCCTCCCCGCCGTCCGCTGCTGGAACAGAGAGAGAGAGAGAGAGGCAGAGCTCATTAGCAGACGACACGGAACAGAGGAGCAGCACGGTTACACGTGTCGAGTGGCAGTCGCCCCCGCAGCCCCCCCGCAGCGCTGCTCCACTCGCCCTTGGCCAGCATTCGATGTCCTTGCCTCTGGACATGTGTGTGTGTGTGTGTGAGTGAGTGTGGGCAGTGTGGGCAGAATGTCCGGGCCTGACAAACGACTTCTGCAGGATTATTCACACGGATGCTGTTTTTCATTTTTTGAAAATTTTTTGTCACTATCGGCTGTCCTTCATCTCTGTGGCGGTGGTGGTGGGGGGCGACATGGCTGCAGTGGCTGCGGTGGTAGGGGATAGAGAGGTGTTGGGTCCCCGCAGGGAGCCAGCACCACCGCCTGTCTCCTTTGAAGACGCGGCACGTGGACAGGCCCCCGGCAGCTGCAGCAGCTGCGTGGCAGCTGCGAAGCGGAAGTGTTGTGCGAAGCAGAGAGAACAAAAGGGGATGCAACGCGCCTCGCCGTCCCGGCCCGTCCGCAATGTTGTTGTATTTATTCGCACACGCACACACACACACACACACGCGACGCACGCGAGAGAGAAAAATGCGGGAAGAGTCCCACGAAGAAAGGAATAAAGAAAGACGAAAGAGCTGCACAGTGCAGGACGAGAGCGCGTCCTGGAAATTATCCAGCTGGGCTGTGCACGCAATTATTATTCTCCTCTCTCTCTCTCTCTCTCTCTCTCTCTTTATTTATGCATTATTTTTTCTAATTTTTTTTCTCGTTTATGCGGCTGCTAGCAGTCTATGCGCGCTCTGGCCCCGACCACGACGACGAGGTAAGAGGCGTCCTGAGGTCGGAACGAAAGACGAGAGAGAGAGAGAGAGAGAGAGAGAGAGAGAGAGAGAGAGAGAGAGCGGGTGATAGGCGCCCTCGCCTCGTGCGCTTATCCCCAATACACTCGTGTGCGCAAGTGCTGGAAACGAGGACGACTGTATGGATTTTGCAAATTCACCGCGCAAGACGGCGGCGCGGCGGTTCCTCCCCCCCCCCCTCTCTCTCTCTTTCTCGCTCTCTTTTGCTCTCTCTCTCGCTCTCTCTCCCGTGGCGGTGGGGATTACCCCCTCGAGGGCGTCGCGCCGCTGCCGCCGTCTTCTTTTCCATTACATGCCGCGGTGAATTTTTTTCCATTAGAAATGAACGCGCACGCGCGCTTATGTGTGTGTATGTGCGTGTATGTGTGTGTACTTAGGCCCCACAGCGATGTGTGTGTGTGTGTGTGTGAGGCTGGGGGGTGCGCGCAACACGTACGTGCGGGTGGTGCGTGTGTGTGTATGTGTGTATGTGTGTGTATGTGTGTGTTCTCATGAGCACCGCACTTGCAAAGTATGCAAAATAGAGAGGGGAGAAAGAGAGCGGCGGCCGGCCGGCAAGATAGGAGCGTGTCGGGCCAGTTGAGGTGGTTGACCTCAACCCCCACTCCGCCGCCGTCCTCCCCGGTGTTGGTCGCGATGTGGTGGACGCGGTGGCGCGGCGGCCGTCTCCCTTGTGCCCCAGCGGCCCAGCGGCCTCCTGTCCCATGTGCCGCACCGCCGCCGCCGCCGCCGCCGCCGCCGCCGCCGCCGCCGCCGCCGCCGCCGCCGCCGCCGCCCCCGGGGGTGCGACCGCCGCGGGCGATCTATACGACGGGTGACCGTCTTCGTGTGCCCGACGACGGCGTCAGAGGACGGCGGCGCTTTAAAAGTTTATGCGCCCCGCTAAGTAGTTGTGGTGGAGGCGGTGCCCAGGATTTGGAGTGGGAGGAGGGGAGGCCACGCGCGTGAAACGGTCAAAGACTCCACCACTGCCGCCGTCAACAACACGTGTGTGCGTCGTGGGAACCAGCGGGAGCCTCCCCCCCCCCCCCCGCACGACTCATGAATACGACCAAAGGGGGGGGGGCGTCCTGGGCGTCGTCACGCCGGCCGCGCCTTTCGCCAGCGGGCTGATTCCGAAGGGTCGCGTCCGTCTCTCTCGCACCCCGTATACGGGACGCGCCGTGAGTGAGACAGAGGCGGAGCGAAGAGAGGTCGCCTCTCCGAAAGCAGCCCGGAGCAGCAGCAGGCCGGAGGGAAGGTAAAGGGACGAGGGCAGCGAGAGGGGGGCAGGGCGGCGGAGGCAGCAGTTCCAGGCGGCAGCGAACTTCTCCGCGGCAGCGCCGGACGGGACGTGAAGCTCTCGCTCCCACCTTCACCTCCGCGGGCGCGCGCCTGCACAGGCTGACACATTTCCTCTCATTGAAACTTTGCCATTGAAATGTTTCCCGTCGTTCGCCGTTTTTTTTTTCCTTCGGTCCCACCCGACCCGTCTCTTTCATTCTAACTTAACGACCTGGCGACCATTTCACTCTCTTGGACACGGCGTTGCCGCCGCTGGACGACGGCGACGGGTCCACCAGGAGTCGGGGCTCGCGCCGCGTTAGGCGCCGACACGGGAGGAGGAGAAGAATGCAATTAATGAACGCGAACGAATGAACGAGATCGGGGAATGAATGAATGGCAGCCGGCGCCTGCCGCCACCGCTGTGTATCCCCGGGAGCGGGCGCGGCGGCGGCGGCGGCGCCGTTCGTTACATTCGCTCCCCCTTGAATATCCATCAGGGAGGAGCGGCGAGCAGAAAGGAGAGGAAATAGGGAATGTCACGACGCGGCGGCGGCAGCGGCGGCGGCATCAGAAATTCAGAGACTTATTAAATATCTGGCCGGCGCTGCGACTGCTGCTGCTTCCGCTGCTGCTGTCCCCCCCGGTCACCGCCGCTCGGATCATCTTCATAAATATTGCCTCCACTTGGTTAGAGGGAAAACCCCGGCCGGGGCGGATTCAGCGGCGCCAATCGGGCAGAAGGAGCGGGGCTCGGCGCCCCGTGGCGGGCGGGGCCCCGTGGGCGGCGGCAGTGGGAGCCCTGCGTGGGCTGAGCCCAGATTTCAGGAATTCCTTTTGCGCTCCCGCTACGCGCCGCTGCCCGCCGCCTTGTACGCGGCCCCGGCTCAGCTCTCCCGCAGCGCCCCCGCGACTTATATATATCTCTCTATCCCTCCCTCTCTTACTAGATTACTACAACAGCATTCTTTCTCTCGGAAAGGGACCCCCCGCTGGTGCGCCAGGGCGCCCCGCCATTACGAGGCGCTTCATGGGGGCGGCCGGGAGGCGCGCGCGGGGGATCCGGGCGGGTAGGGGCGCCGCCGCTGCTGGCGCCAGGTAGACGCCGGCCGCCCCCCACCACTCCCGCCGCGGCCGCCGCCTCCGCGCCGCGCACCCGTCGAAGCGTTCACAGCCCTTCATCTCTTCGTCCTTTTCGTCCTTTGCGCCTCTTCGTCTCCTTCAATCACTCGAGAAGCGCCGTACCGCAGAAGGAGAGAGAGGGAGAGGGAGAGAGGAGAGAGAGAGAGGGAGAGAAGGGGAGGGGAGGAGAGCACCACATTTTCTCGCGCAGCACTCACTGCCCTCGTCTGGGAGTCCTCCATCACCGAGCAGCACGCGGCCAAAGGAAACAATGGACGATTCTCGTGCGCCAGGACCCCGTTCCAGGGCACTCGTCACGACACACACACGCTCACACACACACACACACACGAGCTGGAGGAGTGACAAACAGAGAGGAGAGGAGGTGGACGAGAGATTCGGGGGTCGAGAAGGGCAGGGAACGTGAAATCTCTCGCGCCGCGAGGAAAGAAAATGGCCTTCGATAGCGATCAAATTTCGGGGGCGCGGCGGCGGCTTATCAACTAAACAGCGCACCGCACATACGACCCAATTTTTACGAGCGTTGGTCGCTTCGGCGGTGGCGGCGGGCCGGCGGGGGGTCGTGAGGAGTTATCATCGCCATCCGGGCCCCCTCCGACCCCTCCGACCCCTCCGGCCCGTGGGGCCGGCCTACCCTAGGCAGGGCGGGACGAGCGACTTGTAGGATCGCGAGGGGCTCGTAGCGTTCATCTTTTTACGATGGAATCGTTTCAACGGCGCGGGCCGCCCCACACATTTCTCATACTTCTTCTTCTTGTCGTCGTTGGACGGCGCGAAAATGTTAGTGATGGGCATTCAGAAGCGCGGGCCGCGTCGGAGTCGGCGGTGGGTCCGGGGGAGGAGGGTGTGGGGAGGAAGGGGGTTGACGGGGGCCTTGTCTGACGGGGGCCGCGGGGGTGGCGGCGTCCTCGTTCGCTCGCCGGCACAAACACTCGGCCTGGAGAGGCAACTGCTCCATTGTTGTCGATAACAGAGGCCCCCGCCGACGCGAGCCGACGCCCCCGCCGCCCCCGCCCCCGCCCCCTAGACCGATCGCCCCCGCCGCCCCCACCCCCGCCGCCTCCGCGCGGTGGACCGGGCCCCCGGCACGGCCGGCTATGCCGTGCAGCCGGGCGGCGCGCGGCGCTCTGCTGGTATGGCACGGCACTTTATGAGAGATGGGAGCTCCCCCTCCCCCACCACGCCGCACAGCCCCGTCTGACGTACCCTCGCAAAATTTAATGCCCCCCTGCGACGTCGTAGGCGCGGCGCGCAGCCAGCGGCGGAGGGGAGGAGGAGGAGGCAGAAAAAAAAATCGAGGGGGGGAGCAAACGCGTAAATTATGAAGTACGCTTAGGCCCTAGTTATTGCACGAGGGCCTGCCGACTTAATAAATCTGCGCGGCCGCGGTGGGAGGGGCGGGACCCCCCGCAAAGCACACCGCACGCGTCGCAGTGCAGCCCCGGCAGCCCAGGTCTCACTGCCGCCCAGTGACGTCACTCACCGGCGTGTTGCTGCAGCAGGGCGGCGCAGGTCAAGGTTCGGCGACCCATTCATACCACACCACCGGCACACTGCTGGAACACTGTCCTCGACGTCCCGTCTCTGTCGCACTCATGGGGTGCTCCATAAGAGAGCGAGAGAGAGAGACTAGGATCGTTGTGCTGGTGTGGCACTGCACCGTCGCGGACACACACACACACACACACACGCACACACACGGGGGGGTCTGGTGGCTTGCACAGCTGTTCGCGATGTGCGGCCGCGGAGAGGCCTCGGGGAACTGAGGCGCAGCGGCGGCGCGGGCGGCTGGCGGGGCCGGCGGCGGCGGCGGCGGCGGCGGCGGCAGCGGCGGCGGCCACACCGGGCGCGTGCAGCGGTACCTCGGCACGAGCCCGACGCGCTTCACTTCTGCCGCTGCCGCCGCCGCCGCACTCCACACACTCGCCGTGCCGCCGCCACGCGCCGCACACCGCGCCACACTATCGCCAGGACTGCACTGCCAATAATATCTGACACGCCCCTCGGTCCGCCTGTCTGCCTGTCGGCCCGCCGGTCCGTCCGTCGTCTGCTCCCAGACCGCACCACACACGACATCGGATGCCGCCGCCGCCGCCCCCCCCCCCCGCCCCTCCTCTCCGACCCCGGAGATGGAAGGATGTGTGTGGAATGTCGATTCGCCTCTAGAGGCCGCCCCCCCCCCCTGCCCCGCACCCCTGCCCGCCCCTGCCCGCCACCTTCACCCTCGACGTATCACTCCCTGCCAGTTTTCATCACCAGCCAATCTTGGGCAGCGCCGCGAGGCCGATACCACGCGCGGCGCCGTCTGTGCCTTCCCCATTCGGCTCACACTTGTCTTGTGCCTCTCTGTCTGTGTATCTCTCTCTCACTCTCTCTGACCTGACCTCGGCTCTGTCTCGGTTGTCTCTGTCTCGCACACGCGCGGTTCCCTCTCGCCCTCTCCTTTCCCGCCTGCTTCCTTCTGTTCCACCACCACCCGCTCGATCGCTCCCGCATCGCTCTATACCGCCACCTTCTTGTAGCCCTCTCTTCCCCCCGTTCGTCACCGCCAAGGCGAGAACCACACCATAAAAATATAAAAATAAAAACGTCCGGACAAAGGTGACTGCATACCGTTCATCATCATCATCCCCTTTCTCCTCTGCAATGACTTGAGATGACATTCGAGTCATTCCGCGTGTGACTCTGCCCTTCAGAGAAGGTTCCGGAGACGTAAAATAGGAAAGCACTGGCTCCTCGCGTAACAACGGTGTCCCTTCCCGCGCCGTAATCTCAAACTTCCTTCCTCGCTGCCGACACTGTGCCGGGCCGGGCCACGCACGGGGGCGCTATTCACCTGCCACATCAGGCCGCCCGCTGCTGCTGCTGTGTATGACGCCCCGTCCGCGCACACACACACACACACACACACACACACGGGGCACTCCGCGGGGCCTATCGGCGTGTGAACCTTCCGGCGCAGCGTTTCTTAGCGTGGGAGTGTGTAACGCCAAGTGCTGCGGGTTCACGTAGCCCCCCCCCCCCCCCCATCTCCTCTCCTTCTCTTTTCTTCGTATTTTTCTTACGCTTCTGCCCGAACATTCTATGTCTCTCTCTCCCTTTCTCTCTCTCCCCCCCCTCTCTCTCTCTCTCTCTCTCTCTCTCTCTCGTGCGCTCTCTCTGTATCTCTCTCTCTCTCGCTCACACATACACGCACACGGCGCGCGCCGCGTCGTCCGCCCGGAAACTGTAAATGCTCCGGGGCACATCATATCTTTTCACGATTACGATCGTGTTTCATGTCGGAGCGGTCGGTCGGTCGGGTCGGACTCATGACTGTACGCATGAGCCGTGCGCGGCGGGGTGGCGGCCCACAGCAGCGGTACACACAGCGTCACACGCAGGCACACACACACACACACACACACACACTGCCAGGCATGGCGCCTGCGACTGCCGGGGTAGGCCAGCCCGCACGACGCGCCTGCGCTGCTGGGGTCGTGGTTGCCTACCCTGGACTCGGCAGGCGCTCCGGCCTCAGCGGCAGATGTGTGCGGACCTGCCGAGGCGGCCCCGCCGAGCCCACGGACCCTCGCCATCCAATTTCTGGGAGTACGGAGAGCGACGCCAGTGGAGGACCGACCGGCCGGCCGGCGGGCGGAGGCCCTCGCTAGATGGATAAGCCATGCAGAGTCAATACCGCGATTGCCGCGCCCCCCGCCGACCCCCCGCCGACCCCCCGCTCAAGAAGGGCAAGTCGGAGCAGCCGAGGACGACCCGCGGCCGCAGCCCCCGAGCCGCGGGGGCACGCGGGCGGGGCCGACGGGGCGCTCAGTCAAACAGGGAGGGGACAAAGTTCGCATAGGGAAGGCAGGGCAAGGGGGGAGGAGGAGGGGCGGCCGTGGAAGCAGGTCGGGCAGCGGCGAGGGGGGAGGGGCCCGCCGCCGTGGGAAACGCAGTGCCCGCTTTAACTAACGAGGCGAAATATGAATTCCTTATCTCGACGGCTGCCACCGCGGCTGAGCTCTTTAAATCCTCCCGCCTGCTCTCTGTGCGGAGCGTCGCGTCGGGTACTCGTCCCCCCCCCCCCCCCGGCCCGCCCCTGTCTGTATCCCGAGCTGCCGCACAAACATTTGCGTTGGCCCGCGTCCCTCCCGCACCGCGACCAGTGACGCTGACAGCCGCGCCGCCGTGCAGAGGGAGGGACGCGGGCCGGCGACTTAGCAGCCCGCCGCCCGCACCCCCGGCACGGCACGGCACGGCACGGCAACCCTCCCGGATCAGCCCGGCGGGCGGGCGGGGGGCGGACGACGGCGACCGCAGAGCAGCGCCGTCTCAGTTTCGCCGGGGGGAAACTACTCGTACTACTTTGAAATGCAGCCGAGGCGGCGGCGGCGACGAGGCGGGCGGCACCACCAGCTTGGCGTTAGGGATTAAGTAGTGTGCCGCGTGTCGCGAAGGTGTAGCGCGGCCGCGGCGCGGCGGGGGGTCCCCCAGCAGACCCCCCGCAGACCCCCCCCCCCCCCCCCCCCCCCCGCCGGCGGCGGCACCGGTCGTTCGGAGCTGCAATCTTGCACCTCACCGTCGGCGAGACGGCGGTGATGACGGCGATGACGGCCATGACGGCGCGGCGCCCACGGCGCGCAGGGTGCGCGTCGTCGCCGAGGGTTGGCGGCGCGTCGGCGTGGAACGTGTTTCCCCAAGTTGGCGCCCGCGCAAGTCGCGCTGCTCGCCCCGCGCCCGCGGGGGAGGTGGGGGCCGAGGCAACTTCTTGTGCTGCAAGCCGGTGGCGGTGGCAGGACGGTGGGGGGTCGTGGGGGAGAGTCTCCGGGCCGGGGGGGGGGGGAGGGGAGCATTCCTGGCATACAAGTGGAGTTGGAGTGGGGCACGTAATTGCAATGAGTGGAGGCCGCCGAGGCCGTGAGGAGGGAGGGGAAGGGGGGGGGGGGGAGACTCGGAGGCATCAAGAGCGAGAAGAGCCGCGGCAATCGACTGCGCGAACAGTTTGCCGCGGCATCCAAGTGAGGCTGCTTGGCCGGGCTGTGTGGCCGGGCTGCCCCCTCCCCTCTCCGCCGCGTCGGCCGGCTTGTGTATGAAGCTCCCGGCTGCTGCTGCTGCTGGTCTCGTACTGGCCTCGATGAGCTACGGCGGGCCCGCCGCCGCCGCCGCTGCTCCAACCCTGTCCTTACGGTCTCGAGTGACACGCACACGGTTTGCGTTACGACCCCCCGCGAACCCGGACGCCACGGCGGCGCCGCCTGCGTAATTATTTATCGAGGCGAGGCTTGCTGATCGAATCGGCAGTGTCGTCGCCTCCGCCCCCCTCCCCTCCCCCGGCGCCGCCGCCGCCGCACACACGCACGAGATTTATGTGCGGGTTCGCGTAAGTGTGTGTGTGTGTGTGTGTGTGTGTGTGTGCCGAATGCGATACGCAAGCGCTTTCTCCGCTGCTTGCGCGGACGACGGCGGACTGCAGAATCGGTGGGCCGCCGCTCCGGCGCGGCGCAGTTTAACCAACCGCGCCGAGCCGCGGGACTTCATCTGCGTGTCTGGCCATAAATTTTGATTCCAGCGGCTGCCGGGCCTGGAGTGCGAAAATAATGCGAGGCTCCCCTGGAGATTCCAGGCCTTCGCTCCAGACCCAGCCAGACCCGCACGGCAGCGCCCCGCCGAGCGGCCCACGCAGGGGCCGACAAGCTGTCACCGCCACATTTTCATGAACTTTTTGTTTTGTTGACTTTACAACTAGCTTCGGAAACTAAATTTTCGACAGCTCTCATTTGCTACCTTTGAGAGAGATTTTTTTATTTCACGTTTGCGCTCAGCCTTACGCTACGTAAATTGATATCCGGACAGCAAAATAAAACTCTCCCCCCCCCCCCTTCCAAAAAAAAACTAAAAAATTAACAAGTCTTGTAAAAGTCTGGGAGTGACACCTTGAGACAGTCCCTTGTGAGTCTTTTAGCGGGTCGTCAAAATTATGTCGCGAGCAGCAGCAACAGCAGCGGGCGGAGGGACTTAACGCCAATCTTGGTCGGTGGGGAGGCGCCGCGCCGCGGGGGGTCCGCGGGGGGGGGGGGGGGGGTCCGCGGGGGGTCTGCAGGGGGGGAGGGGGTCTGCAGGGGGGACCGCTCCCGTCCTCATTAGCACGGCTTCTGCTCGTGCGGAAAAGCGAAACGCGCTGTTGATCGTGATGATTGCGTCACAAGCTACGCAGGAGCTACGCAGGAGCTACGCAGGAGCTACGCAGGAGCTACACAGGAGCTACGCGGCTAACGCCAGCGGCTGTTGCTGCGCGAATTCCAGCAACACGCTCGTAAAAAAATAAATATGGTTCTGAATAACGTTGTTCGATAGCCACCACCACTGGCCGGCTCCTGGTGGGTAGGCAACCGTGACATCATTGGCCCCCCATTTTTTTCTCTCTTTCGAAATTTCATCTAGCCTCATCAGGACGGCTATTTTCCGGCCGCCGCCCGTGTAAACCCCGCGTCTATATTTCACCGCGGACTTTGCATATTCGCCTCGTCGATTTGCATACCAAATGCTTTTCCGCCGCGCGTTTGTTTAAGGTAAAAGGCAGCAACGAATAAATATATAACTGGCGGAGATTTTTACACTTTTTTTTTTCAAACGGCGGGAGGGAACCGGCGGCGGCGGCGGAGGGCCTGCGAATGAATGGCCGGCGGGACATGGAGTCGTTATCCGAGCGATCTGTGAGAGATCTCCGATGATGCGGCGGCTAGGCCGTGACTGGCGCAGGGCTGCGGGGCTGCGGGGGAGGGGGTGGGGGACGGTGAAGTGGGTCGAGTCGGCCCCACACCGGCCCCCGGCTGGCCCCGGACACACCCCGCCTGCCCAGGCCGAGTCCTGCAGGCCCCGCTGCTGGCTGGCTGCCCCCACGAGAGATACGGGCCGGAGGCCGCGGCAAGGATCCTCTCCAGCTCTCTCTCCAGCAGCAGGCCAAAAGGGCCGCGGCGACACGGAGCGACGGTGCCTGATTCAGCTGGAAATCCAGTTGGCGGAGGGGCTTGAATTTGGAAAGGGGGGGGGGGGGGAGTCTGCGATGCTGATCACCTACCACCACGCCGGCGGGGCCCTGGCGGGGCCCTGGCGGGGCCCTGGCGGGGCCCTGGCGGGGCCCTGGCGGGGCCCTGGCGGGGCCCTGGCGGGGCCCTGGCGGGGCCCTGGCGGGGCCCTGGCGGGGCCCGGGTGCAGAGCGGCGTCGCGGACCAGACCGGAGAGCGGGCTGCCTGCGGACCAGTCTATCGATCTGGGATGGGGGTGGGTGGCGCGGCGCGGGGGGGGGGGGGGCTGCGCGGGGGGCGGCGGGGGGTAGCGGCAGCTTGGGGGGGGGGGGGGGGGCGTGGGTGGCGGTGGTTTGCGGCGCCGGGCGGGGGCGGCGCGCTCGTACGTACATCCCCCAGAGTTCAATGTTGATGTAATTAATGGGACGGCATGCATTTTGCCAGCAAGCGGGAGGCGGGGGGGGAGTGGGGGGGGGGGGGGGGCAGCACGCCCCGTGATCCGCGTCGGCATCACATTGTTTCCATGGGTGACTGGCGTGAGTAACGCAGTGGCGGCGCTATGCACGGGACGTGCGCGAAAATAATCACGAATAATGCAGGGCGTGTGTGTAGGGAAGCCCGTGGAGTGCGACTCCTCTCCTAGCACACGCGTCCAGGAAATTCCAATGAAATTTTTCCGAATATATACAGAAAGTTTGAAAAATTTTCTAAGTTGCAAATTTTTTTAAATTTTTAAATTTTTTTCGGAAGGTTCACAATTTTTTCGAAAGAGTCCTGAAGCATTCTCAAAAAAATTCCTAACCACGAACCTTACATACACGCGCGTTAACTGCAAGTAAGGCATATAGTAAACGCGATTCAGTGACGTGAACTGCCAATAATACTCCCAGCCGCCCCTTGGAGCGGTGCCCTTTCAGAGTGTACGGGGGGATGACGTGCTCACGCACTCGCTTACCCGCGCTGATGGAATTGTTATATCGGGATACCCGGCCCGGCCCGGCACAGCCTCTGTCCGACTGTCATCATGATGGATCGCATCACGGTGGGCTCGGCTCTGCTCCGCTCCGCTCCGTCGGGGTCCCCGCGGGGCTGACAGCGCGGCACGGCACGGCACGGCGCGGCCGTCTTCGGACCCCTCCCGCCGTCCCAACCCATCCCGAATTCCGGGCCGCACCCCGACCCCAAGTGGCACCGGGGGCACCTTAAACCTCCCCGCTGTCCGTGCCGGGGCCCCCGCCCGGGGCCCCCCGCCCGCGCAACGCCCGCAAAAAGGAAAAGGGGGATAAGGAGATACACACAACAACGACGACTTGGCCGGGCTCGCTGTGGGGGGGGGGGGGGGGCTTGAGAGGGTATGAGGGCGCTCCAAAGAGGCTCAGGGAAGCTTAGTTTTACCCGCTCGTCCCGCGCGTGCTAAGCTGCAGCCAGCCGCTGCTGCCGCCGGTGGAACGGCGCGGCACGGCAGCGGCGGCGGGGGGCGGGGCGGGGACGACGAAAAATGCGCGAAGGCCGCGGCGGGGGTGGGCGACGTGCAGGTCGTCATCCTCCCGCCGCCCGAGCCACCCCCGGGCCGCCGCCGCCGCCGCCGCCGCCGCCCGCCACCACCGCCGCAGCCGCGCGTTCCCGTGGCCGACGAGGCGAGCGAATTCAGGGAAAGCGTGTAAACGAGATGGCAGTGGCGGTGGTCCCGACCTCGCCACGCCCCTCCCGCCCCCAGCTCCAGGTCCAGGCCCGGGCGGCCGCACGTCCAGGCGGCGGCAGCGGTGGGCGGCGGAGGCCCGTCGGCTGCCTTCGGCGCGGGGCGTGGGCTGCTGAAGACGGCGAGATTGGAGGAGAGCAGGGTGCTCATTGTTGATTCAGCGCGGCTCCCGCCCCCCCCCGCCGCCGCCGCCGCCCCCAGCCGACGGCGTGGTGCCCCTCCCCCGGCGGCGGCGGCGGCTCGTTTGCCGCGCGGAGGCGTTCGCAAAAATCGGCGCAGGGAACGCGTTATTTTTATTTTAGGGAAAAAAAGAAAAGGGAGGGGTACACCGTGGTGGCGGCGGGGACGGTCTCTGCCCATTACTGGGCGCCGGCCGTCGGCCCCGCCTTTATGGGGGTCTCCGCGGCCTCCTTTGAGACGGATGCGAGCGGCTGGAGGCCCAAGGACTCCCGCCAGGCCCCGGACCAAGCGGTACTATTGGAAACCGAATCGGGGTGTCAGAGGCGCCTTGAGCCGAAGCCTTGACGAGGAGCCCTCGACCTCGGCCGGAAAATCCGATCCCGTCGGGGAAAATCGGCTTTGAAAAATCCATGGGAAATCCATCGCCACCATTTGTCCGCTCCGTGGTGACCCCTGTGACCCCGTGCCGCCGAGACATTGCCCCCAGCGACACATTGCCGACAACTTTCTCGAAAGACCCCCCGCGACGCGCGGCGTCGCCATTCTCGTCTCCTTTTATCTGCGCCCCCCTTAAGTAGGCCGGGGCGGCGCAGGTCGCGCGTTGGGGGCGGAGGGCGGCCGAAAGGGCCGGCCCGCGACACTCGTTATTTGTCGCTGCCCGTGTTATCTCAAGGGCCGCGCCGCGCGGGGCCCGAAGGGCTGCCTGAATAAGGGAAAAGGGTTGGTGCGTGCCGGCCGCCGCGCCCTCATTAGGGGCCCCCCGCGACGTCTGGCCGTATGCTTGCGTACGCCTCCCGCGTCCGAGTGAGCACTAAGCAGCTCAGCCCCGGCCAGTGTGTGTGTGTGTGTGTTGGTGGGGTGGGGGCGGCCCGAGGAGTGGAGTGAAGGAACCCCGGGCTGTAACGGCGGGGCTGGCCGGGGCGGGCAGCAGCAGGGGCGGCCGGAGGACAAGGGTACCGCGACCTTTGCCGGCTGCGCCGCGCTCCGCCCCGCGAGCCCAGCAGTGCCAGCAGCTAGAGCCCGGCATGCCCAGCCCGGCGCCCTAGCTGCTCTGCCTGCCTCCGCGACTTTGCCCTTGTCGATTCGAGTGCCGCCGCCGCCGCCGCTGCCGCTGCTGCTGCTGTGCACCAAAACTTTTGTGAAAGTCTCCGCCGCACGCCGCTGCCACGGCGTGGCGCTTTCGGTGACAGTTCTATGGACGCCGTAAATCTCAAAGGCATTTTCAGTACTGCGATTAAAATAACGCCCTGTAAAAAGAAAGGGGGGGGGGAGAATGGATTTTTTTTATTTTATTATTTTTCCGCACGGTGACCATACAGCGCAAAAGGGGGCACACACAGCTTGCTCCTCTTTGTGTCATTGGAATAGAACCCCCTCCCCCTCTATGACGCGGCGGACCGTGGAGGCCTTTACCCCGGCTCTCCAGCGGCCTCCAGCGGCCTCCAGCGACCTGCCGGACTTTACCCCCGCAGGCCTCTGATCGGCCCACTAATATCCAATCCATCTTGCTTTCACCCCGACCCCCTCCCCTCCCCACCCCTGCTCCATCGATACCTTTGCTCTCTCCCACCTGCCCCCCCTCCTCGTTCTCCCTCAGGACTCTCTCTCTCCCTCTCCCACCCCTTGGGTCCTGCTGTCCCTCCTAGGTCGCACTGCGAGTCGGGGGTTCAGGAGCACGGGGCGCATGGGAGAGACCAGGTAAGGGAAGGGTAGGGGGTGGGGGGTTGAGGGGGGTCTATCGCCGAAAGGGGAGAAGTCACAGGTTAAGGGGAGGGGGGGAGGTAAAGTGGTTTGCCGCCCCGTGCCGCGTGGGTGGGACGGGATAGGGCCGGGAGAGGAGGGTAAGCAGAGATAGAGAGGAACGCCAGAAGCAAACATGTGCTAGGAGCCGGTCGCAGCAGTCGTTCCGGCTTCAGCCCGACGCTGAGGTTCACGGGCGCCGGGTGGGGGGGGGGGGGCGGCACGGCACCCGGTATGTCATGGAACGGAACGGAGAGGTTCCCAAAAGTCTCGGGAATCTTTATCGAATCTCCAATAACCTGAGGCGCGCGGCTGGGAGCCGCGGCCCCAGATGGGGTAAGCCGGCCGCGCCGCCCTAATTCTCGTCCACTTATATTCGCATTGCAGGGGGTCCGCGGAGGGTCCGCGGGGGGTCCGCACTGCCACGGCGCCGCCCCGCGACCCCTTCCGGGGCCTCACGGTGCCGCGCGTGTCGGAGACGTGCTGCACCATCATCCGCGCGCCGCCGGACCCCCCGCGGGGCCCCGGGCGGTGCGGGGGCCCAAGGTCACATGAAGGAAGACACGTTCGCGGGGCGCGGGGCGCATACGAGCGCGGAGCGCGGCCCGTGCGTCCCACAGACGTGGCCCTCCCCGACGGTTTCTAGTCCCGCAAAATTTCCAAGGAACATTTTTTTCGGATAATTATGGGAAGATAGCAATAATTTTCCACGCAATGAAAAAAAAATTGTGACTTTCTTTTTTAAAAAATTGTGGATTTTCCAGATTTTTTTTTTTATGTCGGGTACTGGAAACCGCGGCACGGCCACGCTCGACCCCCCGCGGCCACTCGCCACACACTGCCACGCCCACCGCCCTTCACACACCCCGGACCCGGTCCGTCAGCCGCCGAGGCCCGCGGCCCCCGCGGCCCCCGCGGCCCCCGCGGCCCCCGAGGCCCCGGCCGAAGCCTGCCCGGCCCAACCCCGTCCCGTGACCCATTTCCTCGACCCACTTTCCCCGCCCGGAGCAACACGCGCTTCGCCGCCGCTCCAGCGCAGGCAGAGCGAGAGAGATGGAGAACGTGTGCGAGTGAGAGGGACTTGGAGGGCAGGGGGAGGGGGCGCGGCAGGGCGGGCGGGGCGGGCGGGGCGGGCGGGCCACCCCCTGCCCGCGCCGATAGGCTGGGGTGGGCCTAGGCCCCCGCAACCCCTCCCGTTACAGCAGCGTCTCCCGTAGGCTGCGGCGGGGGCGGCGGGGGCGGCGGGGGCGGCGGGGGCCTGGTAGGGCAGCCACCGGACCGCACCGCCGCTAAAACAGCACAAACACCGCCCTCCAGCACTACTCATCTCCTCCTGGCCAGATGATCCACCAGGTTCTTCTGCGAGGAGATAGAAAGACAGCACGAGGAAAGCGGGCGGGGGCGGCTGCTGGAGCTGGAGCTGGAGGGGGTCTCCATCAGCCGCGGCGAGGTTTTGTGCCCCTGTTCCGGCCGGGCTCTCCAGCGGCGCTCTCCAGCGGCGCCCAGCTGCCGCTCGCTGCCGCCAACTGCCTCGCAGCGCTTGTCTAATCTCGGCGTCGGCCTCAACGCGCCATCGCTACCCACTCCTCGCGCAAAAGACACTTCCTCGGCCCCCCCCCCCACGACTGCAAGGAAGAAGCGGAAGGGGAGGTCGTCGTCGCCGTGTCCCAGCAGGAGTAGGAGAGAGACAGAGGGATATCTGCGGGAAACGGTTGTAAAGCACCCGGGGAAGACTGAGAGAAGGAGAGAGAGAGACAGAGAGAGAAATCCATAAATCACAGAGCCGCGTCCTAAACCAGAAAGTGAGAGAAAGAAAGAGAGAGACAGACGCAGAGAAAGAGCGTAAGAGAGAGAGAGAGAGAGAGAGAGAGGGAGAGAGACGATGTTGTCGTCGCACCTGAGATTGTGTGGGCCTGGTGTCGGGAGTGCGAGAAGGAGAACGGAAACCGAAGAAGATTGGGTACAAAGAGCGCGCAAAGAGGAGAGGCACGGTTGGGACCCGTGCGACGACTGCCGTAGAGGCATAAGCACACACACACACACACACACATACACAAAGAAATAGTAGCAGTCGGCGAAATAGAGGCACAAACAAAAGTGAAAACAATGGGGCTCGGGGCTGCAGCGGGGAGGAGAGATCGGGGGTGGCGGGCGTCGCGGAGGCAGGAGTGATGTGAGAGGGGAGGAGAGGGAGGAGGGGAGGAGGGGAGGGTGAGGTGGGGGAGGGGGATTTCTATAGGCGCGAAGCGGAAACTGCTGTGAGGTGGCGGGGCGGGGCGGGGCCGGTGAGGGCGCGGCGGGCAGGTACATCAGTCTGTGTATCGCTGTTGTGGGCCGGGGCGAGGGGGGAGGGGGGGGGGGGGAAGCGACGCGGGCACAGGGCGGATGCGGGCGCGGGGGAGAGCAAACGGAGAGAGTGAGGGAGAGAGGGAGAGAGCAGACGACGCCGGAGGAAGAGGGGAATAAAAGCGGAGGGACGGACATCCCCGCAGAATAGGAAAATAAGGAGCGTGGGTGTCGGGCGGCGGTCGTGGCCGGGGGAAGCAGCGTGGCGTGGCGTGGCGTGGCGGCGAGCCTTGATGATGTGATGGGTACAGCGCTAACACAAGTTTTTAATAACGGCTGGCTGGCTGGCGGGCTGGCTGGCCGGCTGGCTGGCCGGCTGGGCCGGGTGGGTTCGCGTTGTAAAACCCAAGGACGTCGGCGCGGAGGGGCTGCGAGAGGGGAGGGGGGGGGGGGGGGGGGGGTGCGGGGGCCGCGGGGCGTGTCGCGGCAGCCATCGCCACTCCGCGCTCGGCGCTGGGTCGTCGGCGGCACGACTCCTCCGCGACCACTTCATCCGCCACATTTGCGGGGAACACGTCGACGGCAACCGCGCTCCGCTCAATGTTTTCCCGTCTTTTTCATTTCGTTAGTTTAGTTTTTTTTTTCCTCCGCCAGAAGGATGAGGAGTGAAAGAGACAGAGATAGAGACGGAGAGAGAGAGAGAGAGAGAGAGAGTGACAAAAAAGAGGACCGTGGAAGTGTTGTATTTTTCGTCAACGCGCGCTTGAAAACGTGGGAAAACGTTGTCGTTTGTGACGCCACCAAAAAACAACCAGCGGGTAGAGGAAGCGAAAAAAGAGAGAAAAAAAAGCAAAAGCAAAAAGGATTTCTTCGTGTCACACATGCATACACACCAACGCACCACGGCGTTGGCCACATTACGGAGAACCACGACTGGGCGACAACCGAAGAGGAGGAGGAGGAGGGGAGAGAGCAACAATTTTACTAATCAGACACGCGCGCTGTGGCGGCGCTGGGCAGCGCCTCCCACCCCCCTCACCATCCCTCCCGTGTGCGGACAGGCGTATTAATTTACCGAATTGCCACATATATATATTCTGCCAAGGTTTTCCATATTTTCCCCACACACCCACCACCGGTGGTGATAAGGTGGGGTGAGAGGAGAAAAATAAGAAAAACGATCAGGACACACGGGTGCGAGGGAGGGGGAGAAAGAGGAGAGAAGAGAGAAAGGGAGAGGGAGAGAGAGAGCTTCCATTTCCATTTGTGCCGTTGCCGAAGTGGAGATATGGATAAAGAATAAGAAATGGCGTGTGGAGTGGCGCGGCGCTGGCAGCGTCGGCAGCCGCCGCCCGGCGGGTAGGCCGCGGCGGCCGCCGTGCGCACGGCCGCAGAGCGGACTGCCTACCCAGCGGTCCGCAGGCGCTCCCCGGCAGCCAGGCAGCGGCCGCCGCCCTCCACCCGCTGCCGCCGCTGCTGCCGGGCGCGGCTCGGCTCGACCCGTCAGAGGCCCCTCCCCGACCCGTCCGGCCCGGCCTGGCCTGAACGCCAAGGACCCCCCGGGGCCGGAGGGGAGGAGGAGGCAGGGGGGGAGGGGGCGACGCCATTACCGAACCCAAACCCGGTTTGCGGTGGAAATGGGCTTCGGATCTGAGGCACGAGGGGCTGTCCATATATTACGGTGGCTGCCCTCGGCCGCCCCCGGACCCCCCTCGAAGCTGACCGGCGGCGTCGGGCGGTACCCCCGGCAAAAGGGATTTTCCCTCACGTTCTTGGGCGGCGAGGCAGGAATTTGGGTTCACGGGCCGTGGACAAAGGAGCGGGCGGTGGGCGCACGAAGGCACCACCGCCGCCGCCACCACCCCCGCAACTGTCGTCGCCAGTCCCGCCCGAGCGCAAACCTCGGTCCGACCGAGCCGTTCACCAGAGCAACCCCCCCCCCCCCCCCCCCGGACCCTGGATGAGGAGACGCACTGCAGGCAATCAGACCAGCAAACGCGCTCACCGCAATAAATAAAAGCGTTTTCGGGGTGTTTTGACGTCCATCTATTTATTTTGTTAACCCCCGCTGCTACGCCGAGCTCGTGTACATCGTCCAGGACCGCGACCGGGGGGTTTGCTGCATTCAGAGGTGAGAGACGCTAGTTAACAGGAAAATCGAATATGAGGAGAGAGAGAGAGAGAGAGAGAGAGAGAGAGAGGGAGGGAGGGAGAGAGAGAGGAGGGAGTGGTGGAGTGCGATCATTTTATTTGTGGATACCGCTCGCTGGCTGCTTCGCTTGCTTCGCTGCACCTCCCCCTCGATACCGCGACGCCCCCAATCGGTTCGGTCAATCGTCCGCTTGCTGTGCTCGCCACCTACACGGCCAGCACGGCGGGGAGGCAGGGGGGGGGGGGGCGATTCGGCAGACCCAGAAAAAGCGGCGGCGGCGGCAGCAACAGCGTCGGGAAACGGCTTCCCTATTCACCTGGTCTGGTCGACGGGTTGATTGCAGCGGTCCATCCAATAGACATCTCTCTCTCTTCCTCCCCTCCTCCCATCTCTGTCTCTCCCTGTTCTGCTCCCCCTCTGTCCCTCTCTCTCTCTTACACACACACACACACATTTTGCTCGCCAACAGAGCCGGCAGTTTGCACACCATCTGAGCTTTGAAAGAGGTCCAGATTGACCAGGGCGGCGTTATTTACTCGACCTTGTTTATCTTTCTTCGCGTTCGTCGTGGTTCGACGAACGTACTTCGATCACCGGTTAAGAGGGTACGAGTGAGAGGCCACAGTCTCTCTCTTACTCACTCGCACTCTGCTCTCTCTCTCTCTCTCTGTCTGCTTTTTTACGTCCTGCTGCGGTTATACAGAACAGCTGTCAGAAAAAAAAATATCGCATTGTAGTGTGTTTCTGTCGTGCATACGGTCCGTGCACGATGTCACCCTGACCTCGCCTGACATTGAGGCGTGGCGGGGGGGGGGGGCGGAGGAGTGGGGGGAGAGGGGGGGGGGGCAACGCTGGACCCAGCCGCGAGCCGCGACGTCAGGAGGGGAAAGGGGTTAGATCATGAACCCCCCCAGCCAGTGGTCGAGAGAGACAGAGAGAGAGAGAGAGAGAGAGAGAGAGAGAGAAATAGGGGGGGAGTAAAGCCAGATATCTGGTCATCAGATCTCTTTATAGGTCCTTGCGCCCTGCGCCGACGGTCTGTCTGTCTGTCTGTCTGTCTCTCTGTCTGTCTGTCTGTCTGTCTGTCCTGTCTGGGCCGGAGTCTGCCCGGCTCGCGGGGCTCGGTCTCGGCTTGCTTGGCGTGCTTGGAGGGCTTCGAGCGCCGCTTGGAGGCCGCGCCGCCCGCCGCCGTCGGCACGCACCGCGACCAGCCCCGCGCCCCGGAGTCCCGGAGTCGAGGAGAGAGAGGCCTTATCGACTTTTCCGAAACGACCTTTCCCCGGCCGGGGCAAGTCGGGATCTGTGAGGCTGTCAGCGGTGGAGAGAGAGAGAGAGAGAGAGAGAGAGAGAGAGAGAGAGAGAGAGAGAGAGAGAGAGAGAGAGAGAGAGGTTGTTCACCCACCGCGCGCGACCCCTCGCCGTTGGCTGCTGGGCGAAGCCACCCCTCGCTCCCTCCCCTCCTCTCCCTCATCCCCACCCCGAGGGGGCAGTGCGGACCAACCAGGCCCACCCATCCATGTTGTCCTAGAGAGCGTGCCTCGCCTCGCACAGCACGCGTGCTCACACACGCACACACACACACAACACACACACAAACAAAGTGTCTCCTTGGCCGGTGGGACGGACACTCGCATGGCCGCCAGCCAAGTGTGTTAGTCTCCCGTTTCCTTTCGCAGCTTCAGCGATCGAATAAGGAGCAAAAGGACGGTGACGGACGGCGCGGGCCTGGAACACGCCCCCGAACCCTGCGGGCCGTGGAGGGGCGGCGGCAGCGGCGGCGGTGCATCCTGAGGGCGGTCTTTGGCTCGGCCACGAAGTCTTTGACAAGCGGAGAGGGGAGTCCTGCCCGCGAGTTAACGCGTGCCCCTCTCCCGCGGCGGGGTGCGGCGGGGTGCGGCGGGGCATTAAGCCCCCCGTGCTCTCCAGCAGGTGGCGTCACAGCGCCGGGCCGCGCTTTGACTCCCACACAATAACGTCGTTGTCACTGTGAGTGCGCCACACAGCGCGGCGGCGGCGGCGGGGGTAACGTGGTGGTGGTGGAGGGCTCGGCAGCTGCCGGCGTGCCCGGGGCCTCGGCGCAGGTAACACCACCACCACGCCGGGGAATGAGGGGATTAGGGTGTACAGCGCGTGACACCCGACTCGACTACCCGATTCTCTCTCTCTCTCTCTGTCTCTCTCTCGCTCCCTCTGCCACCGTCTCTGTCTTACATACACATACATGTAGCGTCGACTCGCCCCTTCGAGGGGTGCGAGGGATGGCTAGGAGGTTGGCGCCGACGGGGGCGTCAGTCGCCACGCCGAGGCAGGTTGCGCGCCCTCCCCAACCCTCCCTCGTCCCCGGCCGGCGGCGCCGCGCCGCGCGCTGCGTACGCCTTTGGAGGGTTTCGCAGCCCCTTGTGGACTGTCGGGGCGGGATGGCACGGGCGAGGGCCCCGGCGGCCGGCCACCCTTTCGCGGCCCTGCCCTTCTCGGGATCGCGTTACTCGAGCACACAGCGAGGGTGACGGCGGGCGCGGGGGCCTTGACGGGGGCCTTGGAGGAGCAAGCGAATCGGGGTACTCACCGGGTTCAGTCCGCCGGGTCTCCTGCTGCACGGCGCGCTGCTGCAGCTGGGCCTGCAGCTGCTGTGTCAGCTGCTGTTGCAGCTGCTGCTGCTGGCTCGTCAGCTGGTGGTGATGAGGGGGTGGCTTGGCGGCCGATGAGGCTTGCTGCGGCATCTGGATTTGTTGCGGCTGTTGCTGTTGATGTTGCTGTTGTTGTTGTTGCTGCTGTTGTTGTTGCTGCTGCTGGAGTTGTTGTTGGTGCTGCAGTTGTTGCTGTTGTTGGATGTACTGCTGTTGCTGGAGCTGTTGTCTGTACTGCTGTTGTTGCTGTTGTTGTTGTTGGTACTGCTGCTGGTATTGCTGCTGTTGGTACTGCTGATACTGTTGCTGTTGTTGCTGCTGCTGTTGCAGTTGCTGCTGCAGTTGTTGCTGCTGGGTGGCCGGGTAGTGCGGGTGGTGGTGGCGGTGGCAGAAGTTGAAGTGCTGGCTGTCCTTGTAGCCCTCCGGCGGGCTGAGCGTGAGCTGGTGGTCCACGTACTCGACGGACGGGCTCTCCGGGTGGCCCATGGGGTGGCCCATGCCGTGGCCCATGCCGTGGCCGTGCCCCATCTGATGGGCGGCGGGGTGCCCCTGCAGCTCGTACCGCGCCGAGCAGCCCGAGCAGAACTCGTTGTCGCACTCGTGCAGGGCCTGCTGCGCGTCGCGGCCGTTGTTGTAGTAGCCGCACAGCTCGTACTGGCCGTCGCAGCCGTCGTGCTCGCACTCGTCGTCGTCCGGGTCGGGCTCCTCGCGCACGATGATGACGTAGTCCGACTCGAAGAACATGTTGAGGGACTCGTCGAAGTGCACGCGGCGGCCGCGCTGCCGGGGGCCGCGGCCGCTCTCGGTGCGCTTGAGGGCCGACTTGAGGCCGTAGCCCGGGCCGGGGCCGTTGCCGGGGCCATTGCCGGCGCCGGGGCCGTGCGCGTGCGACCCGTACTGGCCCTGCTCGCACGTGCACGTGCACGCCGCCTGCTTGTTCTTCTTCTTGTCCCGCATGACGAGCGGCGGTGGTCCGGGCGGACCGAGCGTGTCGACGACTACGTCATGGGGCGAGGCCGCCGACGACGCCGCGCCCTCCTCGGCGGACACCTGTAAGGCCTGGGGGTCCGGCGCGGGCGGCGGCTGGGCGTCGCATGTCGGCGCCGCTGGGTCCGCGGAGTCCGCGGTGTCTACCGGGGCGCCGGCGGCTCCATGAGGTGATGCTGCGCCGGCAGCCTCGCGGGGGGTGGGGGGTGAGGCAGCGGCGCCGGGGGTGGGGTCAGCGGGGTCGGAAGCCTCGGGGGTGGGGCCCCGGTCCCGTGGGGCAGGCTCCGCTAGGCTCGAGGTATACTTAAGGTCCTGGCACGCCGGAGATGAGTGGTCCCGGACGGTCCGGTCGTCGTCGGCGAGGACCGCGCCCGCGTCGCCCGAGTCCGCGGAGGCGGTGGCCGCGGCAGCGACGGCGGCGTTGGCGGCGGCGTTGGCGCTGTCCTGAAACGGAGTGGGCGGCGCGACCCCGGCCGCGTCGCGCGCTGCACTGAGGGGGCTCCTGGCCGGTGGGGCCGCGCTGTGGGCCGCCTCCGCCGGCTCGAGCTGGCTACGCGCTCTGTGCTCGCTCTCGGTCGATGGGGGTGTGCGCGGCCGCTCCGCCCCACCCTCACCGCAGCAGCCCCCCGACCCCACCCCAGCCGCCGCCGCCCGCAGCTGAAGCTCCGGCCCCCCATCCCGCATCCCCGCCGGGTCCACCCCCGCAGCGGCAGAACGCGAGGCATCGGCCGGGGATCGAACCACGGTCTCCGGCTCCGACGTGTCGGGCTCCTCGCCGATGCTGTCCAGGCGGCCGAACACGCTGCCGCTGCTCAGGGTGTCGGTGTCCTCGTCGACGTCCATGTCCTCGTACAGGTCGAGGCGGGACTCGGCGCGCGGCGGCAGCGCGGCCCAGCTGTGCTCGTCCTCCTCCTCGTCCTCGGCCATGACGACGGCGATGTCGTCCGCGGCGCCGCCCGTCTCCGACTGAATGCAGTAGCCGTCGTCGGACGTCTCGGGCGCGTCGTTCTCCTCGGGCGAGGCCGGCGCTGGCGACGCTCGCGGGCTGGGCGAGGCTGCGCTGCCGGCCGCGCTCTCCTCGTCGCTTCCGGTGGTGCGCCGCGCCCCGCCGGCCCCCGGGCCCGCACCCACCTGGCCGTGACGACCGTGGCCCTCCTCGGCGTCGGCCAGCGGCGCGCGGGGGCTCAGCGAGTCGTCCATACCCGAGTCCTCGTCCGAGGCCCCCAGCGGCTCCCTCACCGTCAGCTCGCCGATCACGTCCTCCTCGGTCGCGGACAGGCGCGGTCCGCCGTCCCCCTCGCCGCGGAGCTGCATCGTGGCCTTCTTCTTCTTCCACACGTACACGGCGTCGTCGTCGTCGTCCTCCGCCGCGGCCCGGGTCGTCGTCCCCAGGGCCAGTCCGGGGCACGTAGACAGCGACTCCTTGAGCTTGACGACGGCGTCGTCGTCATCGGCGAACGCGAGGGGCGTCCCCCCGCTGAGGTGCATGACCAGGCCGCGGCGTCCCGGGGCCCCCGAGGCCCGCGCCAGTGGCGCCACCACCGCGGCCATGGCGGCCGTCCTCACATCTGCAACACAACACGCACCGCGTTACTCAGGACATCCGCACCGCGCAACAACGACTCCGCCGCGCCTCCGCCGCCGACCTGCGCTCGGCGTGCTCCGGGAGCGCGCAAGGCCGCGGCCTGCGGCGTCGCGGTGCCGGAGCGGATCGCGGCGCCGCCCGCCAGAACCCCGCCTCGTCCGGCCCCCGCCTGATTGTACCGCGGCAGGCTGTCGGCGGCTCCTCCCCGACGGCGTCGGCGGCCGCGTGGCTCACGAGGAAGAGGACGACTGGAGGCCCGGAGGCCCGACCGTACGGTGTGCTGCCTCGGTGCTGCCCCGGCGCTGTGCATGCATAGCGGGCTGCCGTGCCGCGCCGTGCCGCTGCCGTGTCCCGTCGCATTGCTGGGCCACGCGATGCCATGATGCCTCCGCCCGGGAGGACATAACCGGGCGACAGAGCGACCCCCGCCCCTCGCGATGCCGCCGCCGCCCTCCGAACGCACGCACGGAAACGATTACGGCGATAAAAAAAATGAAACAAATAAAAAGTAACCGGGCGTTTGAATGTCAGTCTAAACGGCGGCAGCGTCGCACCGGAAATAAAAAGAGTGACGACGGGTCGCGGGGGGTCGGCCGCATCAGCATTGGCTCTGCGGTGTCCGCGGCCCGAGCAGGCGGTGCTGATTAGCCGCGGTGTATGAATAGGCACGCGCCGTGCCACGAGGCGAGTGAAATCTAATTCCGAACTATTGTTGTCGGCGCGGCCGCCGTGTTTGGCACACGATACTGTGTGGCGGCGGTTTGCAAACAGGAGAGCGAGGAGCAGGGCGCCGCCGGCCTCGCACGCGAGCACGGCGCGCGCCGCGTGTCGCGTGCGTGCCGTGCGCGTGCCACACGCCCCCGTCGGCCCGCGGCGAGGCCTACATCGAGGGCCGCCCACACGACGCCGCCCGCCGCCGCCGCCGCCCCCGGGGACCTTTTCCAGGAGCGGCCCGGCACCACACGCCACGCGCCGCCACGCGCCGCCCCGCGCCGCCACCGAACTGACGTATCGTCATATTATTTCCATTTTTAAATGGCACCGCCGCAAGGTTCACGGAGGAGGGGGGGGGGGGGTGGCTCCTCGTCCGGTGACGCAGGACGCCCAACGCGCGTGCCGCCTAACGACGTACAGGGCGTAAAAGCGGAGGGCGAAGGGAGACGCAGGCAAAAACAACGCCCCACAGCTAGTGTTCAGTAGTTCGAACCCAGGATCAGGGGTGACGCACAAGACAAGAAGTTGCACCTGCCCTGACCTTCACAAAAAAAATGCCTTAAAAATAAACTTCGACAGGAGAAAAAAAAATCACGTAAAAACTGAATTTACGATCTTAATATGCCCCGCGTGACACAACCCTGCCATATATCAAGATCGCTGTCCCTGACCCCTCGCCCCCCTCCCCTCCGGCCGCTCCTCCCTGCGCATTTCTGACATGTTCCTCACCCTTCCATCCCCGTCCCTCCCCCCACTCTCTCTCTCCCTCCCTTCCTCTCCCCCTCCTCTCTCTCTCTCTCTCTCTCTCTCTCTCTCTCTCTCTTTCTCTCTCTCTCTTTCCCCCGCCGCGGGTAAGCCGCCGCGGCCCTGTCCGTCGTTCGTCTTTTCAGAATAATAGAGCGTCGCAAGAATGTGACATATAGCTGGGGCATGGCGGCTGCACCGCCTGGCGTGGCGTGGCGTGGCGCGCTGCGCCCTCGGCTCGGCGGCGTGGGCTGAAAAGACGGTGGCGGATGCATGAAGAAGCTCCGCTCGCGTGCCAACCCCCCGCCCGCATGGCGGCTGGTACGGCCCACCACAACCCCCCCCCCCCCCCTCACCCACTTCCTCCCCTCCCCGCCCCTGCCGCTAACGTGGAGCCGCAACCAGGACTATCACAAAGTTGTCTTCTTTAGCTTTGATGCGCTGCCGCCGCCGTACTGTTACCTCCTCGTCCTCCTCCTCCTCCCCCTGCCCCCCCCCCCCCCCCCCCCATTGATAACAACTACTGCAATCAGTGGCGAGGACAACGAACTGCATGTCTCTCTCTCTCTGTTCGTTTTATTTCTCATATTCAACACACACACACACACTCACACAGAAATTGCAACTGTCGTGTGCACCAACGGCACAGACGATGGTCTACCGACCTCCTCCTCCTCCTCCTCCTCCTCCTCTTCCCCTTAGGTATTTTCCCTCCCGAAAAGAAAAAAAAAACAAACAAACAATTATATTATGATGAAGGCAAAAAAGTAAAGAGGAACGCGATGTGGAAATATGATAATTTTAAGTCTGGTGGCCGCTGCCCGGTTTCGGGGCATTCATAGCCGGCGCAGTGGGCAGCGCGGTGAGGAGGCGCGGGGCCCGGCGGGGCTCGGCGGGGCCCAGCAGCGCGCGGAAACATTTCGTCACCGAAATAAATTTCATCTCGGTAGCCGTAAAAGACGCGGACGGAGCGGGAAGCAGAGAGAGAGAGAGAGAAGAGATCAGGGGAGGAAAAGCGAGAACCCGGGTGGGGGAGCGAGAAAGAGAGGGACAGACTGCTGGAGAAACAAAGGGAGAGAGGGAGAGAGACAACGCGCAAGCCGAGGAGGAGGGTGAGTGATGGGGAAAACACTTGGCTACCGGGCGGCTGCTGGTGGCTGTGCGGCAAACCGGAGTGTCATCTCGACTTTTAAGCACCCCCTCCCCCTCTCCCTTCCTCCTGGGCCCGCCCCTGCAGCCCCTGCCGCCCCCGCTGCAGCCCCCGGCCGGCCCCGCGGAGAGGTATAAAGCTGTGCGGGCGCCCCCCACCGCTTTGACCCGTAACGCAAAAATAACGTCTCGTTTTCAGAGTGACATTGGTAGGCAGCGAAAACAGCGCAAAGGGAGGAGAGACAGAGACAGAGACAAGCACGGCGAGCGGCGTTTGCGTGGGCGTTGGCCTACCGACGGCACGAGATCGGCGAAGAGAGAGAGAGAGAGAGAGAGAGAGAGAGAGAGAGAGAGACGGTGGATGCGGAGAGAAAGAGTAAAAGGCAGAAGCGAGGCAGAGACAGATCGCTGTGCCCCCTGCGCTACGCCTGCCGGTGCGGGCCCCGGGCGCTACGCCCGCTACGCCACGCTGCTACACGCCTGCGTGGGCGCGCTGCCGTGCCGGGACGGCCTGGTCCCGCCCCGCCCCGCCCCTGGGCCCCTCCGTCCGTAGCGTCTGGCTGTTAAAGTCATGCGCGCAGAGCATTTATGCACCGCCCAAACGCGGTACCCACAGCGCCCGGCCACGGCACGGCCCCTGCCTTGCCAGGCTCCGCTGCACAGCAACGGCTCGCCCAGACTCGCCTCCTCCGAGCTGGCGCCGGACATGCCCCGCTGCCTTAGTATAGGCCGAGCCGACTCCCAACTCTGACCTCTCTCTCTCTATCCCTCTCTTTGTCTCTCTCTCTCTCTGTCTCTCTATCCCCTCAGTTGTGGCGGGCATATCGACCTTCAATGAATAAAACTCAAAATCACAACTCGAAATTTTTCTCTGTATCTCTCTCTCTCTATCTCTATCTATCTCTTCGAGTGCGACAAGGACGACGACGACAGGCCCTCCTGCTCCTGCCAGGCCCCGGGCGGTGTTCGTTGGGTTGCCTACGCGGCCGGCGCCCCCCGCGGCGCCCCGCCCCAGCTTGACGCTGCCCAGCGCACAGCTCGCTCCGCTGGCTCCGCTCGGCCAGGCTCGGCGCGCACACAGCGTCACCGTGGGGGGGGGGTCCATTTCAGTTTCAAGAGTAATGAAAATCGTGGCGGCCCCCGAGGCCTGGTGCTGCCGGTGCGGGGGCGGCCGACGTGATCCGGGGGTCTGGGGGTCCGGGGGCCTCGGACCGGAAGGAACGCGTCATCGACGGCCTGGTCGATACGCGGGCCGCGGCCGGCGGCGCGGGGGCGGACGGGGGCGCTGACGCCGACGTCAACGCCGCTGACCTGCCCGCACGCCAATGTTTGCTTTTGGCGCCCCACCACGAGAGGCCGTCGGCGATTTACCTGTTTGACTCTCTCTCTTTCTCTCTCTCTCTGGTCTGTCGTCTCTCTCTCTCTCTCTGCCATGTCCCTCTCCCTGTCCTCTCTCCCTCTCTCTCTCTCTCTCTCTCTCTCTCTCTCTCTCTCTCTCTCTAAACCGGACGCCCCCGTCGGCAATTCATTAGCGGGGCTCGGCACGTCCCGATGAGATACGCGGAGCGGCAACGCGAAAAGTGATCGCTACTCCTCGCTGCCGCCGCCGCCGCCGCCGGCACACGGAGGCGGCCGCCTATCTGATGGGGCTGACGGCGTCGGCGGCGTCGGCGGCGTCGGCGGCGGGCGGCGTCCCGGACACCCGTCCTGCCCCGCCCCGTCCGGCCGCCGGGTCGGCGCGCTCATCAACAAGTAGCGTTGCCGGTCGCTATGGGAAAATCTGCGGCCCGGGTCCCAGGCAGTGAATTAAGCTGCCAAACGCGGCGCGGCGCGGCGGCGGCCGGTTCGTTGTTATTCCATTAGCGCGGGGTATCGCCGCCGCCGGGGTTGCGGGGCGGCGGGGCGGGACATACCCCGCGCTGCTGCTGCCGGTGCGTTGTCATCGTGGTGCGGGCGGACGAGGAACGGCCATTAGAGGCTGTGCAGACGGAGGGGCGCCGTCGAGGGAACAAACCACTTCCACCACGCGCCCTGCCTTCCCCGCGCCCCTCCCCGCTGCGGCCCTCCTCACCCGCCCGGAGCCCCCCGGAGCCGTGGGAGTTGGCCGGGCTCCGGAGCAGGTAGCAGGTGGGCTGGACTTTGTTGCCGCGGCCGGCGCGGCGCCGCGTCCCCGCTCATCACGGAGTTCCAGTCCCACCCCCCCGAGTTTGGGCGTTTACTCCGGCAGGGCGTTGGCGGGGGCGTCGGCGGCGGCTCCGGTCCCTAAGGCCCCCGATACACACCCGCCCACGGCATTTGTGTTGCTAATTCTTCTCGACCGGTCGCCGCCAAACTCCTCCCCCGTCCTTATCGCTCCCGCTGTCGTCACCGCGCGGTCTCTCTCTCTCTCTCTCTCTCTCTCTCTCTCTCTCTGTCCTCCTCGCACGCGCAGCAGCAGCAGCGCATCTTCGGGGGGCCATCGCCGTCGAGGCACGCCGTCGTCGGGCGCGTGGGAATGTGACGTTGGCAGCGGCAGCGCTCCCTTGTGTGGGAAGGTTGGCAGCCCCGTTCCAGGCGGCTGCGCACGTGGCGTGGCGGCGCGGCGGCGTGCATCCTGCCAGCGCGCCGCCAGCAATGCGAGCTCTGCCGGCCGCGGAGCCGCGGAGCCGCGGAGCTAGCCGCTGTTACCGCCCTGCTAGCTGCTCCGCGGCAGGCGGTGTCCCCGTGGCGCCGCCGCAGCCTGTGTGTGTGTGTGTGTGTGTGTGTGCGGCGCACGTCGTGGGCACGCGGCCCGACACGCGTCCGACACGCGCCCGCACGTGCCACAAGCGCAGAGGAAAGGGCACGGGGCGCACTTTTGTCGCAGCGCCTTCGCCCGCCCCGCCCCGCCGTTGCTTTATTGGCCGCCTTCCCAGTCCGCAATATGAGAGATAGTAACATCTACTGCCCCGAAAAAAAAACGGGAGAACCGGGTGAGGGGTAAAAATTACAAAGAGAGGGTAGTTCTTACCTGCGCTTTAAAAAAAAATATTTTATAAAGACTTTTTGAAATTTTGCCGGGTGGCCCACGCTGTGGCGCACTGGCCCCCGGCTGCCAATAGGCGTATGAGAAACAGCTCGCAGCTCGCCCACCGCCGCCTATTGCTTGATGCTTCCGCCTCCGTCCCGCGGGGCCACCGCCGCGCCGCCACCGCCTTCATGACAATGTTGCTCAAGCGGCTTCTGGGCTGCGGCGCGGCGGCGGCGCTACACCAACTCCTTCGTAACTGAGTTCGCTCCGAAAACGACGAAACGCAATCATTCCGCCCCGACGCGCAAATAATACGCGTTGCATACATGCCGCGTCTGCCAAACACACACACACACACACTCGCACTCACTCAAGTACTTACACACACATACACAGCCAGACGCACGCGCGCACACACGCACACGGCGAGGCAAACAGTGGAGTAGGACGGGCCCGACCCTCCACCCACCCTCGCTAAAACCTCTGCCCTCCGCGCGGCTGTGCACGACACGTGTGTGTGTGTGTGTGTGCGTGTGTGTGCTCAGTGTGGCCAAATACGCAGAAAAGTGTATGTTGTGCCGGGACAACGCGCTCGGAGTGTGTAGAAGAGCGAGAGACTCCGCGGGACCCCGGCGGCGGCGGCACCGGAACAGAAGAGAAACTCTACTCCCACCCCTTTCTCCCTTCTCCTGCGCCCCACCGCCCACCTTCTACCGAACCGACTTTACTTCCCAATCATACTCTGCTGTCGCGCTGTTGTCGCGTCCAAGACAGAAAAAATAAAAGCAAAAAAAAAATACCATAAAAAAAATCCGCACAATATAAAAGATAGCGACAATTGATTGTTTTTTATTTGGCAAAGGACGTATATAAAGAGAGCGAGCGGGTCGGGCGGTGTGTGTGTGTGTGGCGCCATGAGTGCCAGGAGCTGCCGGAGCCCACCGCCGTGCCATGGCGGGCCATGCGTCAGAAGAGACCACTCAGTGCAGGAGCGCCGGGCCACGGGATCAATTTCTACTTTAGTGCGTCCAAATTATTTTTTGTTTATTTTTTTTTTTTGGAAAACAAAAAGTGAGATTGTTATAAGACTTTCCCTTCGCGGCAACGTAAGGACGATTGTGAGTCATATGACTTTTCAAAATTTTGATGGTAAAACATTTCAAAATAAACATTTCAACTGTGCATGGTGGACTGTATGGTGACTGGGCTGCGCGCAGGGTTGACATGAAGGGAGGGGACGTTTGCGTGCTGACCGCGTGAAGAACGGTGCGGAAAGCGATCGGGTGTAAATGTTGATGCAGCCGGTATGGCGGCGAGCGCGCCGTTGTTGTTGCGCATGAGGGGAGCTGCCGCCGGACGAGAGACAAAGGCGTCATGCGCGCGTTACGTGGCGTTGTTGTTGTTGTTGTTGTTGTTGTTGATCTCACGGCGCAGAGCGACGCCTGCCGTTTAATCAATTTAATTGCTGCCCTTTTTCCTCGGCGCGCGGCAAATATGAGAAATGATTACGTCGTCTGGTCGTGACGCGGGAGCCGGGTTCCCACGACGCGGTGGTGTTGTGGGTGCCGCGCGGGAAGTGACACCCGCACCAGCAGTTTCTCATAGTTTTCCCGCGCGCGGAAGTGGAAGTGCAATGACCCCCCCGGCCGGCAGCAGCCCCGCAGCTCCGGCTCCACTGAGGCCACTGAGAGGCCAGCACACCGCAGCGCGGCGCGGCGCGAGCGCCCGGCAGGTAGGCAAGAACGTGCGCTCCACACAGCCGTGCCGCGCCGGGCTGCCTACCCAGCCGACCGCAGGCGCCCAGTAGCTCACAGTGCGCAGCTCTCTGCGGCCGCTGGACGGCTGCTCCGAAATTTCAGCGTGTACCGTTCGCCGCCTTTCACTTTCTTCCTCTCCTTTCTTTGTCTCTCTCTCTCTTCCTTTTTCTCTTCTTTGCGCTCGCCGCGCACCGCTCGCGCTTCATGGGTAGCGGTCAAAGAGCAGTACAGTGTGCGGTCCCAGCCCGCAGTGCACAGACATGTGCCGCGCTTGTGTGTGTGTGTGTGTGTGTGCGTGTGGTGTCCACTCTGGTTAGGTCTCGTACGTGTCATGGCGATGCGACACCGATCCCTGCCCCCCCCTCCCTCCCTCTCTCTCTCTCTCTCTCTCTCTCTCTCTCTCTCTCTCTCTCTCTCTCTCTCTCTCTCTCTCTCTCTCTCTCTCTCTCTCTCCCACCCGCAGACGCACACAGCAACAGGACTACCATGCTTGTGCGCCCCGGGGGCCGGTGCGGTGCCGGGTCCGGCCGGGTCCGGGGATCAGGTGGTATCGTTGCCGCCGCCGCCGGTACCCCCCCCCCCCCCTCTCCCCTCCCGCCTCCTTTTATTTGGTGCCAAGTGATCGGGTTACCCCAAGGGCTTGCCCCGCCGCCCTTTGCCCGGCCCGCAGGTGCTACACGGTGGCCAGCAGCTCGGCAGCAGCTCGGCAGCAGCCCACCCTCAGCGCTCCGGGCCTCCGGGCCTCCGGGCCGTGGTCCGGGGGGGCCATACCAGCCCACTTCCTGTGGTCCGGCCCGGACCGGGGGAGGAGGAAGTCAGAGGGATGTGCGGAACAGCAGCGGCAGCCGCAGGCACGGAGCTCGCGTGCCCCGGCGAGCCCGGCCAGGCGTGGGCGCGGCGGCTGCCTGACGACCGATACACGCCGCGACCGGGTCAACGAACTTAACTGACCCATTCGCGACATTTTTTTTTAGTTTTTTTTCAAACCCTTTCCCTTTTAAAAAGTTTGACCGGCTGACCCGGTTTCCTCGCCTTTTGTTCCTGCCGCGCGCGTTTTCGGCTCACCGGGCCCCGCGTTAGCGTTAGCGCGCTTCGGTCACGGTGTGTCACGGTGTGTCACGGTGTGACACGGTCCGCGTCACGCCGTGCCGGGCAGCCGTGCCGGACGCTGTGAGGTGCTGCTGCCGCATCTTCCTCATGCACATGCACGCCGCCGACCTGGAGGAGGCGGCGGGCGGAGCCCTCTGACAAAGTGAGTACGGCACGACGGGGTGCCTGGCAGCCACCGGCGGCCACTCCACGCCCCGCTCCTCCAGCGACCTTGCCATGGCTGAGGACGCGCAAGGCGTCGTCATTCGCGCACTCCCCCGCCACCCCCGCAGCTCCGCGGCCACCACCTTTCTCTCTCGGCCTATTCCTGTCTCCGTCACTCCTCCTCACCCGCCGCCCGCGCAGCCCGACCCAGTCCGACCCCGTGTATCCGACCAATTACAATTTCCGGATCGGTGGACTTCCGTCCCTCTCCTCCGGTCGACCGGTGCCGCCTGCCGCGCTCAGCGCCCACCGCATCAGATCTCTCTGTCTCTCCCTATCTCTCTCTGTCTCTGTCTCTCTCTTCTCTTTCACTCCCGCTCGGCCCACGTACAGTTGGTGTGCGACGGAACGAAACAGAGGCAATCGCGTCGTTATCATCAAACAACAGTTAGTACATAGTGAAAAAAATACACGTTATTTTATTTCCTTTTCTTTTCTCTTTTTTTTCTAAACTTTTGTCAACGTCATCCTGAAGGGCCCATAGTGACGCCATGCCCTCCCGTAACGCAATTAAAAGTCTTTCAATTATTCGCCGGAGAGACCCGGGATAATTAATTTGCGAAGCACTTGCAAATAATGAGTGAACGGGCACAGCGGCCCGCAGTGGCAGGTGCGTGCGCCCCCGTGCACAAGGTCGCCAGGTGACACACCCCCAAGGCCGGCCAGTGACCCCCCGCGGCGCTCCCGACCCGTTCTCATTCATCCCCCTCACCACCACAAGGTCACCGGCAAACTAAATCCACTTGTACTACACACTAATTCGCATCGGGTTGTCGACCTGCTCAGCCGTTCCTATCTCCCGCCTCCATCTCCCCACTCCCCTCCCTCTCTCTCCCTCTCTCTCTCTCTCCAGGTCGCTGTACTACCCATTGTCTCACTCCCACACCACGCAGACAATCATTATGAAAAATGCATACGCACGAAGGAAGCGCATGGAAGGTGTGTGTGTGTTATAAAAAAAAAGGCGTGTGCGCCGCCGCCGGGTCTGGAAAGCGTAAGCAGCGCGGAGAAAATATATAATTCCAGGAGCGCGGCCGCTGGAGTTGCCGCTGGAGCCGGCACTGGCGTAACAGCCGCGCGACTATTTAAATGCACACGCGGTGGCGGGCGAGAGACGAGCCACCCATGAGGAAAGACAGAGAGGGGAGACGGGGCGGGCGCCTTGTGTCAGAGTGAGAGAGAGAGAAGGGAGGTGGAGCTGAGGAGTCTCTTACGGAGAACACCTCAAATCAAATTCGATTCAATTACACGCTTCATTTACGCCGCGGTAGCGTAAGACGAGAGAGAGGGAGAGGGGACATGGGGAGAGGGGCGGGGAGAGAGAGAGGGGGGGGGGGGGAGAGAGAGAGAGAGAGAGAGAGAGAGAGAGAGAGAGAGAGACCCGCAGGGCAAGAAGATGGTTCCTCTTGGCGAGAAAGCAACGCAAATGAGGGTCGCGGCGCCGCACGCCGCGCTACGCCCGGCTACGCCGCCTCTGGCCGCCCCTGGCTGCTGCTGCAGCCGGTGGCCCTGGCTCGTGGCCCCTCAGCCAGCGTTCAATCACCATCATCACCACGGCCTAAACGGGACCTGGTGAGGGCTGCGGGCCGGCGGCGGGCGCGACCGCAAAACACTCCTGTTCGGGCTGTTTGACACACTGCCGCCGCTAGCGGTCTGCGAGACAAAAAGTGTCGTCCCCGTGGAGTGGAGGTGCAGCAGGAGGAGGAGGAGTGGGCGGCGGCCGTGGCGGCCGGCAGTTTTACGACACCACTTTTCGACACCTGTTCCTGTCAGCAGCAGCAGCAGCAGCAGCAGTGCCACCGCAAGCGGGAGGAGGGGGCGTGGCAGTGCGACTGCGACTGTCGGGGGGGGCGCAAAGTTCTGAAGCTTTTACGGTAACGGTTTTAAAAGGACCTATTTCTCGCCTCCCGCCGGAGCAAAAGGCCCCCCCGCGGCGCGGCCAGCTCAATTAGTATTAAATGCCTTAAACAGCAGCGGCGTTGCCTTAAGCTAGTCTTCTTATGGTTTGCAAAAGCTTAACGACCTTAATCTTTTTAAGGCATGAACGTAGTAGACTTCTACATTCTTCAGTATTCGGATATTTATATTTACCATTGACCCGTATAGACTTCTCCAAACAAAACTGAAATGGCGTTTTTTATTTTTCCTTCTTACAACATGACCGATCATTTTTAAGAACGTACACAGCAGCTTACCTCGTCATTAAACGGCGACATTAAATCCAATAAAAAGTGTGAAGGCTGTTGTAGGTGGTGTGTGAATTAATCCCAAAAACACGTTGACGAGCGGCGTTCTCCTCCCGCAGCAGCGCTGCTGCGCTATCACTGTCACACAGCGGCGCACCTGCAGCTGCTGTCACTGTCACACAGCGGCGCACCTGCAGCTACCGCGGCGGGGCGCGCACCTGTGCACTGCGCCGCTGCCGCCGCTCGCCATTCAATCACTTTGCTTAAACTGTATGGGCACACATTGAATGGCCCGGTGTCACACTAGGCGCGCGTACGCTTGCTCGCACAACACACACACGCGCGCGCATACACACTCGCAGCAGGCGACTGACGCACGTACACCTGCAGACACACACATACGCGCGCGCTCGGCGGCCGCTCACGTTCGTGGCGTTGCGTTCGCTCATTCACTGAGTGGACTGGAGGCCACTGGAGGCCTGCCGCCTGCCGCTGCCGGGTCCGGGCCGGTGGGGCCGGCTCCGGGCGGGCGGCCGGGCGCACGCTGCCGCCGGCCCGGGTACTACTACGAGTACCCCCTCCACTAGGCCCCCGCCGCCGCCGCCGCCGCCGCCGCCGTCCGGCCGCCGCTGCAGCGACTACAACTACATCCGACGCCACCGCCGCCGCCGCCACCGCCGCTGCTTTGTTGTCAGGGAAAGTGCCCCGAGGTGTGACGGCGTGGAGACAAGCAGCGGCCGCCGCCGTCGACGCGGAGCTGCGGTTGCGGCAGCGACGGCGGCGGGGGAGGTGCCGGAGCACGCCCCGCGCGCCGACGACGCCGACGACGAGGAGGATGTGGCGCTGCACCGAGGCCGAGGCGCCGCCGTCGGTGACGACAAGAAGGCCCTCGTCGCGGCCCTGAAAGGAGCAGCACAATGAATTATAATGTACGACAAAATGTTCTGATTTTTCGGCGTTTTGTTATCGATGAGCTGTGTGAATACCGTTGAATATTCAGAGTGCCGCGCCATGGGAGGGAGGGAGTGCGCGCTCTCCGCGTCCGTGTCAGAGTGACAGAGACGGAGCGCGGAACTGAAGCAGGGGCGAGCGAGTAAGATATTATTCTTCCTGCCGTAATACGCGCTCGCGCTGGGTTTGGGTGGCGGCGGCGCGGCGCGGGACGGGAGGGGACGCTGCCTGGACGAGGGTGGACACGACAGCGACGCGGGGGCGATGCGCTTCGCAGCGCCCGGTGAACGCCGTCCTGGCCCTCCCCTCGCCTTGCGGCGGCCCAGGCTGCCCGGGCGGCTCCGAGGCCGTCGTCGTCCGAGTCCCGCGAGGGGCGGTCCGTGGCCGGGACACCCCAACCGACGGCAGCGGCACCGGAAGCTCAAGTGTAAGTGGAGGGTGTCGCTTCCAGACAAATTGTTTTACGTTCGGCGACTGCTCGGATGAAGACGCCGCCGCCGTTCGGTCTGCGGCGGACAGTGAGGGCGGTGGTGGTGGCGACGTCCTGCGGCTCTGCGGCGGCGGCCGCGTAAACACGCCCTGCAGGATGGACAGCGACGGGTCATTAGAGGGCGAAGGGGGTCGGGGCCGTCCGCGTCGTGGCGGCCGGACTGTCGCCGAGGGCCCCCGGTGCCCCCGCGCCACCCGATAAGGATTTCCGCGGCGAGTCGTCGTCGCCGTGGTCGGCGGTTTGATGTGCAACTCCACCGCCGGTGCTGCTGCCGCGGTGGTGCCGCGTGGTGCCGCGGAAAAATGACTCGTTATCAAGGAAACGGTGCGGCGGCGGCGGGCCGCGCGGGGGTCCCGTTTGTGCCCCAGTGCTGTGACAGCCGCGGGGCCGCCCCTCCCGCGGAGCGACACGCCTACGGGGACGTGCCCGGGCCGCGGACTCGCGCGGGTCGCCTCACCACCGCCGCCACCTGCTTGTGCGCGATCTGGTTCGCTCCACATGCGTCCATCACGCGTCGGCTTAGCGGAGGCCGTGGATAACGACAATCCGCTTGGCCGCGGCCCCGGCGCCTCCGCGCCGTGTGCAGCGCCGGCCGCGGCCGTCCGGCTCCACGCCCTGCAATCCAGGGATCGGCGCCGCGGGGGGCCCCGCGGGGGGTCCGGGGAGGAGGGGGAGGGGGCGTGCGACACTCCGGGTATCTTGTGGCGCGGGAGCGGCGCACCGCCACGGCGCCGGAAATGGGACGTGATAAAACAGTTTGTGTGTGTGTGGTGGCAGGGCAGCCTGGGTGCCACGCCCCGCCCGCATTGTCTAACTCTAGGGACCGCCGCAGCAGGCGGGGCGGGGGGACCGGAGGGGGGGACCGGAGGGCCGGGGCACTCTAGAAAGGGGGGGACAGGACGACGGCAAGGCCCCCCCGTCTGCCCGCAGAGCTGGACTGGTGGTGGACGTGGGGGCCGAGGAGTCCTGAGACAGGTGCACTGCCGCCACAGCAACAAATACCAGCCGTTTTAAAACACACACACACACACAAGAACAAAACTGGATGCAAATGCGCAGATCTACTCAGTACGTTCTCTTTCGCCGAGTGGAGAGTCAGAGTGGAGCGAGCCGAACTGAGTGCGCGCTCTCTGATTTTAATCCGTCTAAACGGCGGCGAGCGTTCGCGAGCCACGACGGCGAGCGGTGACGGTGCATGACCTCGTGCACTGCACTTGTAGCGGCCGGGCGGCTGTCCGTGTGTGGGCCGACGTGGGCGCAGGCAGAGAGAGAGAGAGAGAGAGAGAGAGAGAGAGAGACAGAGAGAGACTGGTGGGCAGTAGCAGCAAATGAATGCGCCAAATGAATGGACTGTCCGCTCGTTTAATTGCACGTCTGTACACCCTCCCCAACTCTTCCTTCTTCATTCATTCGCACATCGAGTTCATTTATTAGTGGATGTACTACGGGTCTACCTCAACAACCGGGTTGAGGCGGAAGCAACGCAGGTTTTCGCCACCATGGACAAGACGGACATCGACGAATTCCAGCGCCGTCGGGAAGCATTCTGCGTTCCACCTTCGGCCAACACCACCTCGGCCGCCGCCGCTGACCTCCCGTCGACGTGAGCACCGCAGCTCTGCTCTGCAAATTGGACCGAAGAAGAGAGGAGGCGGGCGGATACACCAGAAGGTCGGGGAGGAGAAGAAGATTGCTTCTTTGTCTTTCGCTGAGCTGCGCGCGGCGCGCCGGCCGGCCGGCCAGCCGATCTTTTATGAACGGAAGGGGGAAAAGGAGCGCGCGAGGGGGCGTACAATTACACGCCATTGTGACCTGCGCGTCTGGCGGGCCGCGCGGCCGGCGGCCGGCGGCCCACGGCGCCGCCGCGGTACGGACCGGCGAGGTGAGGTGCGGCGAGGCGCGGTAAGGTTCGATTGGCTTGGTGCCGCGTGCCGAGCTGCGCGCACAAGCGGCTCAAACTTTCGCTGTGCTCCGCGCCGACGTTTTAAAATTCTCCTGCGCTGCCGGCGGCGAAGCGGCGGCGGCGGCAGGTAGCCAAGCAGCCGCCGCTGCCGCCGCCGGCCGCGGGGGGCCTCCTGGTCCCCTTGGCGTCGGTGAACGGCGGGGAGGGGACGGCCGGCGGCGGCGGGGGCAATCAGGTAACATAGCGAGAGGCTGCGGCCGCGCAGGGCACTGGGACTGTGACTGCTGCTGCTGCGGTGGCGGTGGCGGTGGCTGTGGCGGTACGTGGACGAGAGCGAAAGCAAGAGCGGCGGCCTGCTGTAGCGGCCTACCACGGGCCCCGCGGAGCTGCAGCTGCAGCTGCAGCTGCGGGCACGCGCCGCGCACAGCGGCGACTCTCTCACACACACACACACTAATCAATGAGCCACAACAGGTTGACGGCCGCCGTCGCACGCACGCAGTGCCACGCAGTGCGCACCTGCGGGGGGCGATACCCCCTGCTGACGGCACAATCGGTAGAGAGGGTGCGCGATGACGGCCCGCACGTGGCGCCGGCCGTGACCGCCGAACGTGACAGCGTGACAGCGTGACAACGTGACGGCGTTGGCGCACAATGACGCGTCTTCTTGAACCCGCGGGGCCGCCGGTCAGCGGTGGCCGCCGCACGGGCGCTGCGCTCCGGCTCGCGGCCTGCCCTCCCTTCCCCTCCTGCCCCGCTGCCCCGTTCTTTTCCTCGCCTCTTCCTAGGGCGGCATGATGGATGGCCCCGACGTGCCCGACGTGCCCACCGTCGGGTAACCACCTCCCCCCCCCCCCCCTGCACCTCCCAGCGGGGCGACGCGCGACGAAGTGAGTGCACTTTCTGCGGCGGCGCTATCAACGCGCGCGCGCATAGTAATAAACGCCAACGAAGCAGCGCTCGTTGTCCTCTTTACTCTTATTTTCATCACTGGAATGGAGAGAGAGAGTGTGTGTGAGAGAGAGAGAAAGAGAGTAAAAAAGAGAGACATACGGGGAGAGAGAGAGGGAGGAGAGACAGTGTGAGAGAGAGAGAGAGGAAGGGAGCAGCACGGGACACGCTGACGTGATCGGTAATGTCTCAATATGTGGAAACCCGAGCCCCTGTGTGATGCGAGGCGAGGCGACACACACAGTAGGGCCCCGACCCCTACGGCAGTCCGGGGGGCGGATGCGGGCGGCGGCTGAGTGGGCTGAGCACCCACTGCGGTGCATCCAGCTCACATCCAGCTCACATCCAGCTCACATCCAGCTCACATCCAGCTCACATCCAGCGCTGTCAGATCACGTGAGGCCCTATGCCCCGTGAGCACCGCGTCAGGGAGGCAGAGGGGGGACGTCCGAGGCACGCAGCCGTGTGTGTGTGTGTGTGTGTGTATCACGGGCAGTGTGATTCAATGAAAAAGTAAAATCCGTATTATGGAGAAGGACATAAGGATGATTAGAATCTCGACGAGCAGGGTGAAGGGACGAGCGCAGGCGGAGGGGAGGGGGGGGGGCGGAAGTGACGGGGGAAGGGGGAGACGGGCGTCACCGCAGTGCACGAGGTGAGGCCCAGCGGCACGTCAGTGTGTGTGTGTGTGTGTGTGGTGTAGGTGGGTGGGTGCGTGCTTTGCATGGCCACCGGAGCGTGGAGAATGCTCCGGGCTCCGGCCAGCAGGGCTGGGCGCTGGGCCCTGCGCCGCGCCGGCCGGGGGTCGGCAGCAGGGGAGTCCATCCAAACTCTGACCCCCCCCCCCCCCGTACTCCTCCTCGTCCTCCTCCTCCTTCCTCCTCCTCCTCTGCCTCCCCGCCTCCCCTCTCCCCTTCCTCAATTTTCCCGGCTCGACGGACTCGAAAAGATGTGCTAGGACGTCAAGGAGGCCAACGCAACGCAACGCGGCAGCGTAGGGCGTTGGCATCGGCCGTACGGGGAACAGGTGTCTCCCCTCCCCTCCCCTTCCCTCCCTCCCTGCTTAGCAGCAGTCGCGGTCCGGGAATGGTAGGAGAGCGGCGTCTGAAAAAAAAATGTGTAGCAGTGCAGGTGGAAAGGGAAAGGGGAAGTGGAGGTGCCCCGCCGCGCTGCGGAGCTGCGGAGCGCCGCCTGTCCGTCCGCTAGAAATAATTGTCGTCGTTAAATATGGGCGGCCCCGCCGACCGGACGCGAATTAAGTGATTTCTGTGAGCGGCGGCGGAGGGGGGGGGGGGGAGGATGCCGCCGGCGGCCCCCGTGCCCCGGAGGAGCTCCACCCCGCCGCGGGGCGCGGCCGCCGCCGCTCCGGCTTCCTAGAAGAAGACCGTGCGTCTCAGCGGAGCTGTTGTTGAAAGAAGCGGGGGAAGATAAGAATATGAAAAAAAAAAAAGAACTCGGTCGAGGAGAGCGGAAAACCTGCGGAGCCTTGCGAGTCTGCGTCGGCGGCGGGGGCGGGGAGTACGTGAGGGAGTTACCCCCCGGGGCCGCGGGCAGCACACCCACGCCTGCCGGGGCCGTGTCGTGTGTACCCCGCTGCGGCGCTGCCAGCCAGCCCCCCCCCCCTCCCCACCCCCTCACTATCCCCACGTTTGTGCTGCGTCCAGTGTTTTGTTGTTCGCTTTGAAATTGATCGGTCACCGGCAAGGGCTGGACTCGGCTCCGCTTCCCCATCCCGCGCTTCTGGTGGTGCAGCCCGCCACCGACAGAGATGGAGATGCGCGGCAGCGCCGTTGGTGAGAGCGAGAGGCGAAGAGTTTGCGGCATTGAGGCTGTTGCGGTGCGGGGGGTGGACCGTATGTCCGTGGGCGCGATCCCCTAAGAGGCTGCCACGGCCGCTGCGCTCGCGGGCCCGTGCCCGAGGTACTGTGACCTCTCCCCTCCCCTCCCCTCCGACTCCCCCACTCCCCCCACTCCCGCGCACCGCGTCGCTTCACCTACTTTGACCGGATGCAAGGTCGGATGACGTGGGAACCCTCCTCTCCGACTGTCTGTCGAAGCGGCGCGACGATGCAGCGATCCGTGGTGTGTGCGCGTGTGTGCGTGCGTGCGTGTGTGCGTGTAGTAGTCCTCGACGAAATCGGCGGTGTGTGAAGAACTGCGGAGGGTCAAGACGGCGGCGGCGGCGCGGCCTCCGCGAGCACCTGCTCACCTCCCGCCCGCTCTGCTCCGCGTGTGGGAACGGCTCTTGAGTTTCGACTGTCGGACAAGTTAATTAATCGGTCGCACCGCACATAAAGCATGAGGCCGTGTTAACGCGGCGCTTATTTGCAGCTACGGGGACGTTGTTTGCATGCGAGATTTTCTGCACGGAAGGCGCCCTTATGGTTCCTTCTAGTCCAGAATATTTTTTCAAACATCCTCTTTTTTATTTTTTTTTTAAATTGACAGTTTGGAAATTTTTGAGTTTTTCTAAAAAGTTGTCGGGAGTATAAATCCTTAGAAAGCCCTCGCGGACCCGCGCCGGCCGCCCCCTGCCACGCCCTCTGCCACGCCCCCGCACGGCCGACGACCGCCCGGACAATGACGGTCAAGCCCGCGGGGGGGGGGGGGGGGGGCTATTGACACGGCACGGCGCCTCGGTGTGAGTGAAAGGCTTGTCTCGGACAGAGACAGACAATATCGGCCCTGTTAACGTCTGACGGCAGCCGGGCTGTCTGCACGCCCCCACGCCTCTCTCTCTCTCTCTCTCTCTCTCTCTCTCTCTCTCTCTCTCTCTCTCTCTCTCTCTCTCTCTCTCTCTCTCTCTCTCTCTCTCTCTCTCTCTCTCTCTCTCTCTCTCTCAGCGATCTCTCTCTCTCTCTCTCTCTCTCTCTCTCTCTCTCTCTCTCTCTCTCTCTCTCTCTCTCTCTCTCTCTCGGGGACGTTGTTTCTCTGCACGGAAGGCGCCCTTATGGTTCCTCTCTCTCTCTCTCTCTATAAATCCTCTCTCTCTCTCTCTCTCTCTCTCTCTCTCTCTCTCTCTTCTCTCTCTCTCTCTCTCTCTCTCTCTCTCTCTCTCTCTCTCTCTCTCTCTCTCTCTCTCTCTCTCTCTCTCTCTCTCTCTCTCTCTCTCTCTCTCTCTCTCTCTCTCTCTCTCTCTCTCTCTCTCTCTCTCTCTCTCTCTCTCTCTCTCTCTCTCTCTCTCTCTCTCTCTCTCTCTCTCTCTCTCTCTCTCTCTCCCGCACGCCCTGGCCGGTGCGTGCGAACCCGCGGTGCGCCGCGAGCGACAAGGATGGCGAACGGGAGACGTATGTCCGAGACACCGGCAGGAAAGGGGAGGCCGAATCGGTATCGGTCAGTCGCCCCCGTCCAGCCAGCCGCACCGCCCGGTGGCCCCGCGTGCCCCGGAGCCGCCCGGAGGCCTGCGAGCGTTATCGCCCGCCTGACATGCTGAGCCGGGACGCCACCAAGTAGCGCCTCGTTCCTCAGCGGCGGCGCGACACGCGAGGTAAGCGGGTGGTAAGTGACGGGTGCCCCGCTCCGCTGCCGCAGGCCGCTGTGCTGCTACCTGCCGCGCGCTCAGGGCGGCGCCGCGCCCAGCATCTTCGTGCACGCCTTCTCCAGCAACACCTGGCTGGTGCTGCTCGTCTTCCTGGTGCTCATCACGCTGGCCATCGCCATCGCGGTGCACGTCGAGACCCGGGTCATCCTGGACGAGGACGACGGCGCGGCGGCGGCGGAGGAGGTCGGCGCGGGGTCCGCGTCCAGCAGCAGGTCAATGACGGAGCACTACGCCGAGTGCGTGTCGGCTCGACAGGAGGCTCAGACCACGTCGTTTCCAGGACCGTCCCGGCGGGTCCTGAAGGCGTCCCGGAGGAGGACAAGGAGGCCGAGGGCCAGCTGCAGCAGCAGGTGTCCGAGCACTGGGAGGGCAGCGAGATCCTGCTCGTGACGGTGGGCGCCGTCTGCCAGCAGGGTTCGTGTGGCGGCGCGCCGGCCGCGGCGCCGTGCGGGTCGGCAGCCCACCCGGCGCCCGGCCCGCGCTGACGGCCGCGCTCTCGGTCGCAGGCTGCCCGCGGGACCCCGCGTCGCTGGCCGCCCGCCTCGTCTTCCTCACGCTCTTCATGATGGCCGTGCTCTGCTACGTCGCCTTCTCCGCGGCCGTCACCTCGCTGGTGTCGTCGGAGCGCGCCCCGGCCACGCTGGCGCTTGATGACCTGCTGCGCAGGCCCGCGGCGGCCCCCGTGCTCCAGGACTCGCCCTACTTCCGCCGGGTGGGTGTTTGGCGGCGTCCGCTCGGGCAGCGCGAATAACGGGTCGGCTTAGGCGTATCAAAAAGTTTATTCTAGAGTGAAGTGTACAAATGGGGCGGCGTGTGGTGCAGACGCTGTCCGCGGCGGCGCCGGGGGCGCGGCTGCTGCCGCTGCGCCGCGGGCTGGGGGCGCTGCTGTCGGGGGCCGCGTCAGTGCTGTGCGCCGACGCGGGCGACCTGCAGCTGGAGGTGCGGCGGCTGGGACGGCCGGCGCTGTGGTGCCAGCTGCAGACCACGCCCTTCACCCTGCCGCTCGCCCCGGAGCCGCTCATCCAGGGCCCGGCCCCGGACCTGCGACACGGCAACGGCACCAGGTTATCGCCCGAGTAGTGCAGTATCCACAGAGAAAATTTCTTTAAAAAATTAAGACACCAAAATAAAACCATCATTGTGAAACCCAGCCTAAATAAACGCCTTGAATAAATTTACCGACAGGAAAAAACCAAAACCGAAAACAGTCTTTTCTGGGCACATCAGAAATGAGAGTCGGCCGTGTGCAGGTGGCGGCTGGTGCGGGCGCTGCGCGGCCTGGAGGCCGGCCTGTGGACGCGGGGCCGCCGCGGGCGCGTGCTGGCGGACGTGCGCGGGCTGTGCGCCGAGGCGTCGCGCGGGGGCGTCATCCCCGTGGCCCTGGCCGACGTCTGGCTCGCCCCCGCGCTCCTGGGCGCCGGCGTCCTGGCCTCGCTGCTGCTGCTGGCCGCGGAGTCCGCCCGGAGCTGGGGCTCGGAGCAGCTGAGCCGGTGGCGCGACGCCCATCCGCGCGGCCCCCGCGGCCCCCGCGGACCCCGCCCGGCTCCTCTGCCCTTCACCCTGTGAGAAGCCGCCGAGTCACTATTGTCAGGTGAGGAGTTCAAAGTGCAGCGGCAGCGGGTCAAGCCGTGTTACCCGTTATCTGTGTAGTGTCTAGAGCCGCCGGCTACCGGCTCGAGCCTCTCCTCTCCTTCCCCCCCCCCCCTCCTCTCCGTCTGCTGTCGTCACACGGCGTACGCCACAGCGTACGCGCAGAGTCCATGCACTCCGCGAGGAGCACGCACACACATATCGCGCGATGGAAACGTAACGACTGGGCGGCCCGGTGCGGCGGCCCCGCGGCCTGCAAGTGTGGCTCTGACGCAACGACGTCCGCGCGGCAAGGAAAGGGAGAGGCCAGCTTACACACACACACACACACAACGTGTGAGAGAAAACCAGCAAACACCGAAACCCGTTAGCGCGTGGCGCGGAAACACTCCGGTTTCGGCAGCGCGACGGCCGCGGCCCCCGCCCCGCGCCGTACCGGCCACCCGCCGTGCCACCCAGTACAGAGAGAGAGAGAGAGAGAGAGAGAGAGAGAGAGAGAGAGAGAGAGAGAGAGAGAGAGAGAGAGAGAGCAAGGTAATGCGGGAAAGATGAAGCGAGACGGTCGGCGATCAATATCGGGACGGGTTGTCGTGGTCCAGTCCGGTCCAGTCAGTCAGTCCGTCAGCCCTGTCAGCCCTGTCAGCGTGGCTGCTCGGCTCAGCTGTGCAGCCGGAGCGAACCGAACCCTGCCTTCTCGGACCTCTCTGTCGCTCTCTTATGGAGCACCCCGACGAGTGCGACAGAGAGAGAGAGAGAGCTGCGACGGCAGTGTGCGGAAACAGCCCGCAGTGCTGGGGTTCGGCGTCACCGCGAGCGTCACAGGACCGCCAGGAACGCGGGCCCGACGAGGATAACGCCGTGAAATTAATAAGGAAAAAGGCGCCCGCTGGCGGGGGCCATTTGTATGCGGAAGTCGCTGCACCTGGGTCCGGGCCGCGGCTCTGGCTCTGCTGGCTGCGCCGGTCCCGGTACACGCCGGGCCCCGTGCTGGGGACGCCGCCGTCGGCGTCCTGGGCCCCGCCGTTGCCGGGGTCGTCCTCGTCCAGGCCGGCGGCGACGAGGCACGCCGGGTGGTCCGCGTCGTTGATGCAGTCGGGCTTGGCGTCGCAGGACGTCTGGCTGGGCACGCAGCGGCCGGGCGCGCACATCCTCGCCGTGTCCGAGCACTCTGACAGAACGGTCGTCATGAGGGGCCCACAGCTCCGGTTGCAGGAGTCACCGCGGCGCTCGTCGGGGGCTCACCGGTGCAGTTGGCCTCGTCCGCGGCGTCCCGGCACTGCGGCACGCCGTCGCAGCGCTCCTCGGCGGGCAGGCAGCGCTGGCCGTCGCACTGGAACCTCTCCTCCGGGCACTCTGCAACTCCAGCGCTCCAGCGGTCAGCTCCCACGAGTGCGACAGAGACAGGGGGCCGTCGTCCTCGTCTACTCACGGGAGCAGCTGCGCTCGTCGGCGCCGTCGTCGCAGTCCTGGCGACCGTCGCACAGCCGGTCGCTGTCGATGCAGCGCGACCCGTCGCAGTGGAAGCCGCCGTCGTTGCAGGCTGTGTGCGGGAGCGAGAGGGGAGGAGTTACTTCTGGGGGTCAATTCCAAAGCATATTGTACTTTTCAAAAAATGTTTAAAATAAAACTCATTTAAAAAACGCCCCTTTTGCATTTGAAAAAAAATAACAATAAAGAGAGTGTGGCTAACGACTTTCTGCTGCTGATTCAGTCCTCGCCTTCCCCCCTATTTTTTTCTGGCCCTTCATTAAGAGCAGTAGCTGTTTTGTTTACTTCCCCCGAATCTGATTTCAGCGGCCAAAATAAACGACTCCGATGGACGCTGGCGCGCCCCGCTTGCCGGCCCGATCCGGGCGCCGCCGGGGCGTATGTGCGTCAGTGTGTGTGTGCAGCAGTCTGCTCGCATATCGCCCCCCCCCCCCCAACCCCCTCGTGGTATCACGACCCCACCGCTGAACCACGACTATCGGCGAGATAATCGGAATAAGGAACCGCCGCCTCCTCCGATCCTGACGCCGACGAGGGGGCTAAGAAGTGCCCCTCCGAATGTATCGGCACGTCGCCGCCCTCCTCGGCGGCGATCGGCGGCCTGTGCTCTGCTCGGGCAGGACTCGCGCCGCCCCGACCCCGGCCGCCGCCCATGACACGAGCTCATGACTATGCGGGCAGCGCCAGTGTGCCGGGCAGGCTCATGGCCCAGGCCGCCGCGCCGCCGCCAGCAGGGTGCCCGTCAACGCCCATGGCGCCCACGGGATGAGTACATAATACAGCCAGGGGGCCGGCCGGCCGACGGGCAGCGCCGCGCGTTTCCAACCCAGTTTGTGCTAATCAAAACTTTGCGTGCTCGACTACAAAAAGCGTTTTCATTGTCAGTCAGGGTTCTGTGTCGGACAGGCTGCCGCTGACTGGGACTGGAGACTCGGCCCCGGCGGCGGCGGGCCCGAGGGGCTCGTACAGCCGGCCTCCCGCCCTGCAGGACACCCCGGGCACCCTCCACGCCATGCATAACCCGGCGTCACTGCGGCGCGTCCTTCAAACTCGGCAAACACGCGGCCGTATTATCAAATCTGGGCCGCGCGGCTGCGGCAGCCGGCTGGGGCCGGGAGCAGTGCGGTCTTATTAAGTATTCCCGACTGATGCGCGCCCCGCCCCGCGCGCCGCGGCACGGCGCCGCGAGTTGGAGTTGTACCAGTATTTTGCGCCGGGCCCGGACGCGAACCCGGGCCCCGCAGTGAGGCCGCGTCGCGACTCGACGGCCGCAGCACTGCTCCCTCCGACTGATGCCCTCCTTTTCCCCGCGCCGCGTCTCGTGCGCGGGTGCCACTTCCTGCCGGCGACACCGCAGTGCGTGCGAGCTCCGCACCACACGCACCGAGGGCGCGGCGGCACGGCCTTCCCGTGACCATCACGCAAATTAGCATGTATTAAATGCATGATTTATGGTTTTTTTTCGCCCAGAAGGTAAGATTACGCGTCACGAAGGTGACCGCGTCGTGGCCGCGCACCTGAGCACCCCCGCTCGTCCGCGCCGTCCGTGCAGTCCGCGTCGCCGTCGCAGCGGAAGGCCTCCACGATGCAGCGGGTGCGGTCGCAGCGGAAGTAGCCGGCGGCGCACCGCTCTGCGGACAGAAGGGGCGGCCGCGCCGTGCCGAGGACGCCGTCAGACGAGGAGAGGCGCCGGGCGTGGCGGCCTGCGCCTGCGAGCGCCGGGGTAGGCCGGCCCGCGCGGCACGCGTGCGCGCAGCGAGCTCGTGTCTGCCTACCCGGCACGGCGCCGTCCTCTCACCTGGGCACCCCCGCTCGTCCGCGCCGTCCACGCAGTCCAGGTCGCCGTCGCACTGGTACGTGTAGTGGACGCACCGGCCCCCGTCACAGACCAGGTTGCTCGACGGGCAGGACGCTGGGTGCGAGTCGACAAAGGAAGTGTGTAGACAAATAAAAAAAATGCAGAGGCAGGTAACTTGTTCTCGTGGATCTGGCGGGCGTGCGATTCCGAACACTGTCTTCTCGGAGTCGGCCAGCTGAGCTCGTCCAGCCCACCGCCGGCCCCGTGGGAGCGGCGGCAATCTTCTCACGGCCACGATGCCGGGCCGATAAAGTGACGGCCCGTGCGGCGGGCGGGCGACGCCGGCCGGCGCCGGCCGAGGACGCGACGCGCGGGTTAGGCTCACTTACCTAACGGGTCGATGTCCCGGAGCACGGAGCCCGCGACGCCGGCCAGCACCGCGGCCGACAGCCACAGCGCCATCATCGCCGTCCCCATCCTGGCCGTCGTCGACATGCCGTCGTCAACATATGCCCCGCCCTGGGCCCGCACCGCGCCGCCGCGCCGCCGTCCCCGCCGAGGTCCACGACGTTCGGTCACTACCGCTTCGCGTTGCTGCCGCGGGGGTCCGGGCCTATGGCCTTGCGCCGAGGCCTCGTCGTCGTCCTCCAGGTGCACCCCGGCGCCCGCCCGGGGCCCCGCGGGGGGTGCTGCCGACGCAGAGCGCGCCCCGCTGCCCGCACTGCCGATCTTCGCCTGGACCGAGTCGTGCCGCGGGGGAGCCCGAACCGGGAATCGTCTTTCTCGCACTAAGCCGCTCGCACTGATCGCATGTCGGGGCCGGGCCGGGTGCATATGCCATGGAAACCAGGGGGGAACCAGGGTGCGGCTAAGGGGGGCAGGAAGGGGAGGGGGGGGGGGCAGAGAGCATCGGCCGGACCTCCACGCCATGAGCAGTGCAGCCGGCTGCGTTAGAACACAAACACACGGCGTGCCGCTGGCCGCCGGCCGCGGAAGCCGATAACGCCGGGAAACGCTTTCGACGCGACCCAGTCAGTCGGTCCCTCCTGCTGCATTCACCATAAAAACATATCCGCCCGCCTCGCATTTTCGGAAAAAAGAGAAAGAGAGACATTTAAAAAAAAATAAGAATGAAAAGAAAAATAGAGTCCGTTAGAACAGAACATCTGGACGAGAGAACTTCCTTCCGATAACGCGGCCATCATCGCACAAACCCCACCGCATCCCATCATCGAACGAGTGACGGTGGTGACTCATAAGATAACCGGGCCGAGCGGCGGCGGGCGGTGCGGCCTGGCCCCGCCCGGCCCGGCCCGGCCCCTCACCGACCCTGCGGGATTATTTATTCAGATCGGGCCTACGCTTGCGTAATAAATGGCCGAGGCACGTCGCCGTCGGGCCAAATCAGCGTCGGCAAGCGAGCGGGCCGGGCGCAGCCAGGCGTCAGCAAAAGACGCGGACGCGTGCATCGGACGCGTGGAAGTGCCTGTACTCTTTATTTTCATTTTTCTTTCTTTTTTTTCGAAATGAAAGAAAGTCCTTGTTGTGGTTCTCGGCTCACTAGGGGAGGTGGACGTTGAAATCGACACGCAGAAAAAAATCGTGGAGGACGCCTGTTAAAAACTAGCGTTTTAGCACCTCTGAAAAGTCTTTGCCTATTTCTCCTGTGCAGCGTGGCGAACGTGGCTCGAAGTCTGATTTTTTTGCACTGATCTGCGGCGGGGTTTCAAAACAGCGCGTAGTACTCTGGGGGGAAATAAAAGACGGCGGGAGCGCCTCGCTCGCGTTCAACAATTTCTCATAAAAACAAACGCCATATGCATCAACTAGTACCCCACGCGAGAGAAGGAGGGGCAACTCTCCAGCGGGCTCTCGACGAAATACAGGACAGTGAACTCGACGCGTGCACTCTGACGTAAGAGCTTGTCTCAGATAGGGAATATACGAATAAAACACCGAGGACGGAAGGATACATTGCAAGAATCGTATTTAATTTTCTCATACTTCAAATTTCAGAACATGGAGCTCAAAATCGAGGTTTGATTCTGTAGCATCCGTTGTACTGGAAAAGGGGGGGAAGTCCATGCGCACTGGGTTCTGCGCAGACGACAGGCACCCGACAGGCACTGACGGCACGGGACAGACGCATTTCAAGTTAAGTGCCTCGTGTTTCGGCGGGTTAGTATTCTATTTCTTGGAACATAAGCTTTCAGTCGATACGGGAAAAGATTATAGACAGTTCGTATTCATATAAAGCAGCGATCCAAATCGAGCGCAGCCTAGAGAACGTTTCTGTCGGTGGTGGCGGTGGCATCGACACCCACGGATGCCGCGGTCCTCGGCTCTTCGGCTTGTCCTTCTCCGCCTAGGTTACATGCATCAACTATGATTTCTCGAGTGTGTGCTTCGTCAATGATAGGAATCAAACGCACAAACAGAAATTGTACTGTATGATACCATTTCGGAGGGTAACTCGGATGTACGAGTGTCAGCGTCTGTTGTCGGCATCGTCTCTGCTGTAGGTCAGTGTGACATTTAGAATGAATGGAATTGGAAGTGATTAAGCTCTCTGCAACGTAGGCTCGTCCGCACTCCCACCAGTGCTTTATGATCGCACCGTTCAAAGTCTAAAATAGAAAGTGAGACACTTGTGACACTATTTCAATTTTAAATTTGCGAACGAATTCTTTAATTGATGTGGGTTGTCAAGCCATGCAACTGTCAGCTCGTGTATGTTGTGGTTCCTATAACCTTAGACCAACTGTAGGATTTCAAATAATGAATCACAATTTTTTTTTCTTTTGTCACTCATATGTGGCATATCGGTTAGAAGTCATTATTTTTCCGCATATTTTCTTGGAACACCCTGTCATTGCAATTTATTTTGTGGAAAAGTGTTTAAGTTTACCATTCATAACCTTCAACTGTCTGTTTGTTTCTGCAAACATGCCTGAGTTTATGTTATCCATCACAATGCTTAAGATTTCTCTCCTTCTTTGTTATATCATTAAGAACTTATCTTCATTCATTTCCTTACACTGCAGTTTTGTTACTCTTTGATTTTATGTGAATTGTAATTCATTGTAAATTTTAAAAGTATATTTCCTGGTCACAGAATTATCATGGAGGCAGGTTAATCTAACACTGCAAGGGAATGGCGCCAACACGAGTCAGGGATGGGCCACCCTCAAAATGCCTCCCTGACAGGGTTGGGCAGCTCTATTACGCATACGGTCTCTTCTGTGCCAGTCATCCAGTGGCCTTCATTTTATTGACAAGCACGATTGTAACTTTCTGTTGGTAAGTAACATTATATACATTTTAGGAATTAGAATAATGCAAGCCTTTTTTAAATTGTATTTTTTGTTTTATGTTTCAGCTATCCTCTTCTCAACCTACCCTTGCCTGGAAATGTACCACAACATTACGCCGTTTTCTCATCAAATCAGACGGGGGCTGATGCTGTGCCACCTCCCGTTTGGTTTAACAGTGCCCCTGTGTGCTATGTACAACAGGTTAGAACTATCTAAGTTAACTTTAAAATTTTTGTGGTTATTTAGGTATTACTGCTACTGTTGCATTGAAATTGTTCTTTGTTTTTTTGTTTTTTCTATGCTGTAGATTGTATTGAAGACTACGGTTTCACCATGGAATGAACAATTAGTGTTGACTGATGCATTTCGTGGTCCACTCTCAGAAGTATTCACATTGCTAGAAACAATCAGAAACTATGAGCTGGAGAACAGGTATATATTCTAGGAAGTGATAAATTTTATAACTGCAGCAGTTTCATCTGACTTGGACCTCAATTTCTTTTCATTTCATTTTTGTAGGTCTCGCTCTTTGAGTCATATATGTCTTCATGTGGAGGCAGTTAAATCTCGGTATACATCAGACCGCAAACACATTCTCCCTGAATATAGCTGCCTGGTCTTATCTCCTGCTAATCTTTGGCATCAAAATCTCCAAGAGTTCCAGCAAGACTCTAGTCTATTGAGCACTATCTTTAACTATGTGGTAAATACTGCAATTTCCTTCTATATGTACCTATTATCTTTCAAGCATGTTACTTATCGCACTTGTGTGCCTGTGTCACAGAATCTTCAGAGGAGCAAAATTAGTCTGGCTGAAATATCATTTGGTCTTAGACTCAAAGATACTGGAATTAAACGGTACCCATTACGCACACGGCAAAGAACTCTCCAGTATGCGATTACGCTGATGCTTCAAGAGCATGATAAGCCGTAAGAATTGTGTTCCTTGATAGAATATTTTGTCATCTACTGATTTAAATTGTTGTATAACTGTAGGGCCTTAGGATGATTAAATATACTTTTTATTTTAATCTGAATTAATTCAACAGGTATATTGATGGGCTCAGAAAGCGCTTGACGTCATTGTATCCATTACATCAAGAAAGTATAATAGAAGATGAAAATGGACCAGAACTTCATGTGTACTATCCAGGAGATTTCCACTGGAGACAGCTCATTCCCTTGGTGTCTCTATATTTCATGTTTTCTCTGTACATCTATTTCTCTCTACGCAAAGTGGAGTCTGTGCCTTCAAAGGTAATTCATTAATACTTTTGGAGCAATGTTTGTTATTGTATTTGCTGCTGATGTAGTAATTTTAATTTTCTTCTTGTTTTAGTTTGCAGTTGCTCTTGGTGCAATTCTAACCTTAGTGGCATCACTTCTGATGTCAACTGGTCTCTGTTGCTTTTTTGGACACATGCTTACATTCAGCTGGCGAGAAATGTATCCATATTTAGCGATGGTTGTAGGAGTAGAGAATATATTTGTAATCTCAAAAGCCATTTATCATACTTCTAAAGACTTGGATGTCAAGATCCGAGTTGCTCAAGGCCTCAGTAAAGAAGGCTGGAGCATCACATACAACTTGCTGACTGAGGTATGATGAGGTATTTTGATTAATTATTCCACAAGTAGCAATCACCACTCTTGATGATGTTGGTGGAATTATTTGGATGATTATTTAAGACTTGATTCATTTTGTATGTTTGCAGGTCACAATTTTGACATTTGGCCTGTTTACATTTGTACCATCAATCCAACGGTTCTGCATATTTGCTGTAGTTGGAGTGCTCTCTGATTACTTTGTCCAATTGACTGTCTTTACATCGGTGCTGACTCTAACAACTGTACCAGTTGAGTCTGGGAAGTACCGCCACAATGTCATACATTCTTCTTCACAAGGCATTCCTGCAGGGTCGTCCTTTAGTACAATTTTACGATCAAAGTCTCACCCACGGCTTAATGGAATGATTTCTCAATCATCTGATAGGTATGTAAATTACTAATCAGTTATTGTCTGACTAAAACTTTAGAATGAAAATATTTGCAAACATTCTACCTTGTTCTCTTCCAGATTTCCTACAATTGTTGTTGCACCAGTCCATTATGCAAGTCAAGTTATAAATAAGATTCCAAAGAGAATTCGTCTTGTACATTTTTGGGCCCGAACTCGTTTTGTGCAGCGTAGCTTCATGGTTTTCATGGTTTCTTGGATTGCTTTCATTGCATATAACTCTGAAGCTCTTGAAAACTTTTTCCAAATGGATATTGTTGTGAGTTTAAATATTTAAGCTGCTTTTTTTTTTCATGCTTTATGGTGTTCAATTAACTTTTCTGAAATTGTCCTCTCATCTCCATGCAGGATCGGGAATGGGAGAAAGCTGCAGGATCTTCGTCTTGGCAATATGAACAGCACCCGCAGCAATTTCTTGCAACAAGTGCACCTGTTCTTGACAATAACAACGTATCTTACGCTCATGGGTTTCCTGAGGTAAATTCCTCTTAATTTTTACCAACAGCAATTTTTATGAATTGTTGTGCTTTCTTTTAAGTTGACTATTTGTTTTACAGGAGGACATTGGGAGACTTAGACCAAATCGGTATGAACCTTGGGAACGTTTGTCGCCATACCATTGGGAAACTATATTATCCCTTTATAACATTTCTTCAAGTGGACGTTATTTGTCAGTTTTGCCTGCAATACGCCTGTCTCATGTCATTACTCCCCAAGATGCCCTACAGCTACGAAATCCAAATGAGAGAGCTGCTCAGCATTTCCACTGGCAGACTCTTGCAGCTGCCCTCGATCCACTAGATTTTTCAGGTAAGTCTCGTCAACTTCATTCTCACACCTTATTCAAGGTGTGGGCTACTAGGAGCATCTGTCAACACGTGGTTTTTGTATGTCTGCAGACGGGGATCAGAGGTCAACCGGCAGCACTTTAGATGTAGTCCGTGGGCGGAAAGTGTCTGAACTTCCTCTTCTACCATCTTCACCTATGGAATTGTTTTTCCTGTCTTTACTTTGTGTGGTCAGTGTGGGTGTTCTTGCATATTGCATGTGCCTTCTGTATCGCTGTGTGTGCTCAAGAAATTATGCTGAATGGAGATCAGGATGGGTGGCTGACCCAGAGAGCACCAATGCTGATGCTAGTAGAGAGGTAATGGCAATTCTTTCACATCTTTTTGTTCCAATCAGCCTTATAAACAAGCTGCTTGTCGTAAAATTTTAAACAGCTAACAATTCACTTATTGGATACTCTTTTAGGTTGTACTGGAGGCAATTCCTCTTGTGTTGGAAGGTCACCCACAGGAAGTGGAATGTATTGCTTCTGATGGTAGTATTGTGGCCAGCACCTGCTTAGCTGGTCAAGTTATTTCTTGGGATGCTGTCAGTGGGGAAGCCTTGTCATCAGTAGATCGCAAAAGGTCATTATTGTGCTTATATTGTGTACTCATGTGTACCAACTATTCTATTCTTTCTATTCTTCTATTCTTTCTGTTCTGATATATTGCAGGTTCTTTGCTATGAGAGCTCATCAATCTGAAGTTTTTGAAGAATTCTCTGCATCTTGTCATGATGCAGAATCCCCTTTGTTAAGGGATAATGAATTTCGTATTCAAGCACAACAAGTTAAACAAAGGTGCCTAAAATTGAAAATTGAGTTGACTTTATTATTGATTATGGCTGCACACAAAACTAAACAATTTCTTTCAACATTCAAAGGTACAATAAGGGAAAGGATAAGAGTGGAAAATACAGCAATGGTGTGGTGCAAACTGTGAGAAAATCTGGAGATTGGTCATTTCCAGACCTGCGCCCTTCTATTAACACAAACTTTTCTTCACTTACTGGGCGTTCTTCTGATTCCCCATCTCCCGAAGACAATAAATCTGGCTATGACTTCGGAAGCAAGTACCGAGAGTTATTTCAGTTGCATAGGCACTCAAGTGATTTCGGTGGATCAACCTTAGATAGTGAGGAATATCCTGAAGATAGTAGCTATGGAAGTTTAAATTCAACTTCACATTCTCAAAACATTAACACATCTCAGTTGTTGCATGTGGACCAATATGCCTTAAGAAGGTCATCTTCTGAGGATTACGCAGGCTGTAGTGATGAAGTGCCTCCTATTTGGTGCATTGACTGTAGGGAAAATATTATTGTATTAGGCTGTGCAAATGGAAGACTTGAATTTTGGGAAGGTGCTTCAGGGAGATTCATGGTATGAAATGGCATCAGTAAAAGATAGACCCTGTTGTTATTTGTTTCTGTTGGCGTAGGATTTTATTAATTGTAAACCATTGTCTTTCAAGTGTCTCTACGAAGATCCCAGTTCCAGTGGTGTAACTGCAGTAAAGTTGGTTGGGAATAGAGTAGTGGCAGCGCGGCTTTCTGGTTTCCTTGATTTCCTAGCTCTGGAAAGCTATAGTAAAGGAAGACCTGTCGACTGGGGATTTACCGCATATCGTAGAAGTAAGATTTTTTTTTTTTGTTTATGGAAATCAATTTTTTTATATTTGGAAATGTGACTAAATGTGTTCTCTCGTGTGCAGCCCATGTCAGGTCTGGTAGTGCTGGATCTTTGGACTGGGATGCCATGGTGTCAAGAGGAGAGGAGGAAGACATCCGATGTGTGCGTTTGCACTCCTATCGGGCACATCAACAGCCTATTACAGTTTTACAGACTGAAGGAGGAAGAGTGCTCACCGGAAGCCAAGATCACACCCTAAAAGTCAGTATGAGCATAGAGGTAGAATGTGTGAAAGTGAGGAATAAATAAATAATTTATGTTCCCATTCTTCTTATACTAGGTTCTCCGTCTGGAGGATTATCTTCCTCTTTATACACTTCATGGCCACTGTGGTCCCATCACTTGTCTCTTTATTGACTGTATAAGTCCCATGACTGCTGGATCGGGTAGTCAAGATGGACTACTTTGTGTTTGGGACCTGCTTACAGGTACTTGTTAGTTTGTTACTGTTAGTTTAGATGAATTTCATATATTTAGTTTCCTTGTTTTTGACAGTGTAGTTTATTGGTCTTTATATTTCTGTCTTAGGTGCATGTATGTATAGTATTCAAGCCCATGATGGAGCAGTTCTTGCCTTAACATACTCAGCCAGCTATGTAATCAGCCTTGGTGCAGATGATCGCCTATGTGTTTGGGAACGTTTCCAAGGACATCTGCTCAACACCATTCAGATGGTGGGTCAGCCGCTTGTAGGAAAAGTCAGTTAATCACTTTTTTATTTCATGTACCTTGTGGTGTTTTGTTTCTGGTTTTTCATTGTGTTGTATTCTGAAATGTCTTTCTTTAATGAAGTATGTGTGATGTGTTAAAAACAATCTAGTTTTAGCTCTCCAATTCTCTGCAGTTTTGTATTTATTTCTTGTTTTTGTTACAGACCCAGGCCTATTGCTCAAGTATTGCTATGCTTACTCACAGCCTCCTCGTTACGAGCAAACAGGTATGTTCCGTAGTAGCAATTCCTAAAACTACAAAAACTAATTGTTTCATTTGGCTTTTTCTAAATTGTTTATAATTGACTTCTTGTTTGTGTTTCAGGGGTCTCTTATTGTGTGGGATGTGAGAGCGGGTGATCCAGTGCGTTTAGTGCGACTAGGTCATTCAGACTCTTGTGTTTTCGTGAAACAGCTGTTGCTGTTGCGAGATAGTGTTGTGTGTGACTATGGAAACCAACTTCGAGTAGTTCGCTTCCCATTAGCAACTGATAAAACAGATTGAGTGAAAACAAACTATGGTTTTGGCTCAGTTCTTACAAACGCCATCACAACAAAAGGACAAGATCTACATTGCTCTCTACTGTGTGTGTTTCAAGATCAGGACTCAAATTATTTGTGTGCTTTTCCACAATTATTCTTTAGCAGATTGTCTGCATCATCATACTTTGTGTCTGTTTTTATGAAAGCATGGCACTTACAAGAAAAAAATTTTGTCATACATATCTGCTGTACCTACCTTCATGGTGGAATGTTGGTGTTAACCAGGAAATACTACAAAGATGATATTTAATATCCTTCTTTTTTGCCTCTTGATCAACATTTCTGTAAAATTGGACTGATTTTATTTGACCACATTGAGCATAAGAATGTTTGTTTTAAACCTCCTGTTGGTGATTATGGTTCTCATAACTTGTGTTCATTTGTAGAATTTGCATCTTAAGATAGATAATGAAAATAGAGCACTTCTTACCGATACTAGTAATCATTGTTTTACCTATTGTGAGAATGCTTTTGTTTTTACTGATTTTTCACTTTCTCTCCAGGTTAGAGTGTGAAAGAATCATATCTAGCCACCTAAAAATGTCAAGATTTGTATTTTGACAGGACTGGGAACTAAGACTTTTTGTTTCACATTTATTTATTCTCTCAATGTGTTAGTTTATGTGCCGTCAGAGATCAATGAAATAAAACGATTTTATGTAATTTTTGATGTTACAGATTCTAGTGTGACGAAATTGGATTGTTTATGATAGCATCTTTTGTTCTTTTCCTTTCAGTTTCTTACATCTTGTATTTATTCTATTACAACCTTTTATGGTAATGATGAGACTGATTTTAAAATGAAGTGTCAGTTTAGATTGCACCCTACAGACCTGAGTTTCTTTCAAAGTTTCTCTGAATAAAATTTGTACAGAAACTTATTTTTCTAATGTATTGTAACTTTTGACTGGTATGACACATGTAGGATGGAAACTACATATTTCATTCTGCCACTATCACTTTATAAAAGAAGAGTTTACAGTAGTCATTTGATCTTATCAAAAGTTTTATTTTCTCTTGCTGGCAATCAAGAATGTTTAGTTTTTAAGCAATAAGTTATGCTGGTTGGCTGGTACTGCCTCTGCTGTTCTTTTTCTTATAAGCTTGTCATAGTTCCTTCGCTGTATTGTGTGTTGTACAATCAAAACCTGAGCCTTAAGAATTAGGATTCTTTTAATTTTCTCCCCCTGTGCCTTAGGCAGATAGCTTCCTGTCTGTCTTTTGTGTGATGTGTGTTATGTTTTAAAGTGAAACTTTGTTAAGATTTATTAGAATCTAATTTGCAGCAACAAGACTGCTTCATTTCTTTCTTCCATTTGGATTTATGAAAGTGCTGTGCCAATCATTCAGTTGTAATCTGCTTCTTCCAGTTTCGTAAATTTGTTTCATTTGAAGGGGAAAAGATGTTCTCTTATGTCAAGCATTCGTTTTTGGCTGTGCTGTGGTTGTTATTTCTGTGAAGTTGGTGTGTGAGATGGCTGACTAATACTATAATTTTGTAACTTTCAAATAGTGATAAGGACATGTGCACTAATATTCTGTTTGGCATAACATGGTCTCTCTCATTGCTATTGCGTTGCCATGAATGAAAATCATCCTCTATTATTCCTAATGATCCCCAAACAATTTTTAATTTTGAATTCTATACATGATGACAAAGGATGTGCTTTTGCACTGTAGCTTAAGAAAGGTTTTTAATACTAGTCAAGCTGTAACAAATTCTGAAAGAACATTGAGATTTTGTAAAATACATACGTGATTAATCAACTGCTTATTATCCCTTCCATGCTTCTTTGTGGTTGAAATTTTGTCAGTTTTATATTGTTACTAATCATGAATCAACTTTGATTGATGGTTAGATTTAACTTAGCTTGGCTAGGTTGTGTCATCAACTGCTGGCCTTGCTCAACTGGTTTTGCCATTTCACTCCTTTTTTTCTTCTTCTTTTTTCCCCCTTCCTTTCTAATTTAATCTGTACTTTGCAGCTTCCATGTTTATTGTCCTCTCAGGTAGCTAGTGTTAAGAAATAGTGTGCGACGATACTTTGTACCTCTTTATTTTGTAACTGTATTCGTAAAAATGCTGAGGCAAGAGGTGTTTCCCTTTTGACTACTTACTAGTATGTTCTTTATCATAATTGACTTAACTTTGGAGCTACTCTGGCTTCTTTTGCATACATCATAGCTTAGCTCACTAGTGCTTGATTTTTGCAAGATTGTTATTGATTTGTTAGGAACTGTATATTGTGATGGACCAAGATTTATCCTTTAGAATGACATGCTCATCATCTTTTTTAATCTGTTATATTTTCTTATTGTTGCATAGTTACTATTTAATGTGAAATGCTTGCACTATCAATTAAAAGTTTTAGTGTCAATGTTTGGTTATTATTTGATTCTGCACCCATAACTCATAGTGTCAATTTGAAAAGACAATTCAACTTTTAAAAAACGTTTTGCATATATTTTTGCAGTATTTTATCACAAATACACACAGAATAACAAGAATGAAATAGGAAAGTATAAAAGTCTATAAAGTACAAAATAAAACATTATAGGTAGATAAAAGAAGGAAGCATCAGTTGCTTTAAAAATATACGCATTTTATCTGGGCTCTGACAGGGGCAGGCAATTTAAAGATGAGGGAGAAAAAATATGAACTAGAGAGTCCCAACCACAGTCTGCTAGTTCTCCAGGAACATGATTATTGAAGTCGAGACCATAGACAAATTCAGAATGATGCTTTACAGTCTCAATCGCGTCAGGGGATTCTTTGTAATCCCATATTCTGAAATGAGAAGGAAAAAACAAGGTATTAGCACCACAAAAAAAAAAAAGGTCAAAAGACACTACAAAGACCATGGTTCACACTTTACTCACCTTGTTGTGAAATCATAAGAAGCTGATGCTAATATGGAGGAATGATAGGGTGAAAACTTCACTCTTCGTACAGCATATTCACAGCCCTGTAACACAAAAGTCCACCAGTAATTTTCTACTGCCAGCAATGCTGTGCAAGGAAACAAGATAAAACGCAGGATATACTTTGCAGCTTCAAAGTTTATAGCTATATTCACAATTACCTGAAGTTCATATACAGCTGAATTTAGTTTTCGAATGTCCCATATACGTATTAGACCATCTGAAGCTCCTGTTGCAACTATGTTGTGATCATATTTGGACCAATCACAAGATAAAACTTCAGCGTCATGTGCGTGCACTGATAAGCTTGGGGCAGATGCTATGTCTTCAGCCCAAATGTGTAGCATACCATCACCTGACAATTAAAAGTTGAATTTTAGTTTGAGTTCAGCTCTTGCATGAAAAACAAAATCATGGACTTGATAATTCACCTGCCACAGATGCAAACATTGACGGAGTGCCAGGCGACCATACAGCATCATACACTAGTTGAGTGTGGCCTTCGTATGTCCTTGTGGAGGCTGAGTAGCCTAAATCCCACTGTAAATAGAATTCATAAAATTATGAACTGATGAACAAATTATATTTTAATAAAAATAATAGTAATACAATGTCAATAATTACCGTTTTCACGGAACAGTCCCATGAAGCTGATAAAATTCTCTCCCTATTGTGGAAGCTCCAATTAACAGAGTAAACCTCCTTGGAATGTTCATGTAAAGTCTTAACAGGCATCTGATAGTAAAATATAGAAAAAACACAATGTTTATCAAAAATTCAAAATAAAAATGAAATTTGAAAAATTTTGGTTAATGCAACATACTGTTGGATGGCGGAGACTCCATATTTGTAGGTAACCATCTCCACTGCCAGTTACAGCAATATCAGGGTTTCCTTCACTCCACACTACATCAAATAAGCCATCAGACCATTCGAATGTAGCTAAATTTTCCAGCGTACCAACTGGTGTTCTGTCTAAAATAAATAATGTACCCCCACCTGAAAGCACATTAAAACACATTAAACAACATAAGTTAGATTAGTTCTCTAATTACAAAAAACATAGCAACGTGATTTCCAGTATCTTACCAGCTAATCCAAACTGCTGAGATGTGGCAACTGCGATACGATCTTTGTGAAATGGAGAAAATCGTACAGCATAGCCATGCCTTTCTGGGGTAAAATATGTTGTCATTCTGGTCCTCAAGTTCTAAAAATCACAAAATAAAAAAAATTGTGGATTAGGAATATGGAAGCTAATGTTACATGAAGAGGGATTTCAACAAGAATACATTAATCACCGCTCGAATCGAATTAAGACAGATAGACATTTATGTCAGCCCAAATGTAACCTTACTTTTATGCGGATGTTCAGTCACACAAGTAATGCACGTAAGCAGCTACATGTTTCCGCCCCTAGCGGAGCGTGTCATTCCCTCTGGCATTGTGCTCTCACGAAATCCCGGCCGTGCCCGTCCCGTCAGCTCCAGCCTGCCAGCCTCCGCCGGCCGGCCTGGAGTTGCAGAAGCCGCGGGGAGCAAGAACAGCAGCAGGGGGAGGGGAGGGGGCAGGCGGGGTGGGCAAGGAAGGGGGAGGGGAGGGGAGAAAACGGGCTGATTACGGGACTACGGGACTGTGTACTAAATGTGAATCCCGCGCACTCGCATGGAACATGCGCCGGCGATCAGAAATCAGAAGGTCTCCGCTCAACTCGCGCGAAATTGACCAAACCGGTAGATTTCCGCGTGGATCCGCGCGCACCGCCGGACCCCAACCCAGTGCCCGGACGGAGCACACCGCGCGAGCTAACTCGTGGTCGGCTCTTCGTAACCTGGGTCTGGAGGTAGGCAACACCCGAGCATGTATGCCGAGGGGTTGCCTACCTTCCGCCTCCGGTTAGGTTGAATCGACCACGAATTAGCTCTCGTGGGGTGCTCCGTCCGGCCTCTGAGTTGGGGTCTCACCCTTCTTCCCCGCTCCCGGAGACGAAATCCACACGAAGAAGTTCCGGCCCCGAGACGACATCTGTTTCATCAACGCGATCCCATGGCCTACACCACTGGGATAGGCGTTGCCGGGGCGGGTGCGCGGGGGCCGTCACGGAACCCCGTGTCTCTGTTGCCGGCGCTGCCCCGGGGTCCCGGGCGGGCTGATGGTGGTTGTGATCTTGTTACCCACTGACCGGGCCCTGGTGGTGCCCCCGGCCGCCCCCCGGCCAGCCCCCGGCCAGCCCCCGGCTCGGCCAACCCCATGTCGTGTCGGGAAACCTTTCAAGGGCGATACTTAAGCCGCGACAGGGGGTGGCGGGCCGTCATTGCTGAGGGTGCGGCTGTCGCGTCTCCCAGTCGGCCGCCGTCACCCGGACCGCTCGGAATTACTCCATCGGTACTCCCCCCCTCCGCGCCGCACTCTCGACCCTCCGCCGCGAACGTGTCGCGCCCCGCGTGCCGTCCGCGGTGTCCAGGGTGTCCGGCGTGACCCCCGCCGCCGTCGTGTAGTGGCCCAGCGTCCCCGTCTGTGAGTCGGGCCGCGAGCGCGCCCGCCCCGCCGTCCCCGCCATGATTCCCGTCATCTTCCTCGCCCTCGTGGTGGCCGTCAAAGTGTTCAAGAAGACGACCCCCAATGGTGAGCACGGGCGTCAGGGGAAGCGGGCCGCCACCAGGCCGCCGCCGGGACGCCCCCGGAACACCCAGGGAGGACCACCAGGCCGTGGAGAGCGGCCAACTGCACATTCCAAACCCCCCGAAAATACGCTCGTTACCAAATGTTAAAATTCTATATTTTTTAAATATTAGAAATTAAGCGGGGAGCAAGTTGAAATAGTTTGATGGGACATCTACGACCAAATATTTACAAAAACTCACACGCAAGAATTTTTCTTTTAAATTAAAGCAACACGAGCACGTGAGAAAATTCCGGGTCTCTCGATTGCAGGTAAAATTACGGTATACCTCGGCAAGCGAGACTTCATCGACCACCTGGACCATGTGGACCCCATCGACGGCATCATTGTGGTCGACAATGAGTACCTCAAAGGCAGAAAAATATACGGACAGGTGAGTGCTGGAAACCCACCGTATGCTCGCAGGAGAGATTGCTCCCAATAGAGACCAGAAATTAGGGGCAAGCGAGAGGTCGCTGAGTATTTTGAGACACTGACGTGCTCCGTGCCCACCCGCCAGGTGACCACGACGTACCGCTATGGTCGCGAGGAGGACGAGGTCATGGGGGTCAAGTTCAGCAAGGAGATCATCCTGGCCCGGGAGCAGATCGTGCCCGCGACGCACCACGGCGACGACAAGCACGAGCTCACGCCCGTGCAGGACAAGCTGGTCAAGAAGCTGGGGCCGAACGCGTACCCGTTCACGTTCAAGTTCCCGCCGGCGTCGCCGTGCTCCGTGACGCTGCAGCCGGGCGAGGACGACGGCAGCAAGCCCCTCGGCGTCGAGTACACCGTCAAGACGTTCGTCGGCGAGAACGCGGAGGACCGCGGCCACAAGCGATCCTCCGTGTCCCTGGCCATCAAGAAGGTGCGGACGCGCGGGGCGGGGCCCTGTGGACTACTGTCCGGCCCCGGTCCTGGCCGCGCCCGGACTCATGTGCGTCCCTGTCCTCTGCTGCAGCTCCAGTACGCACCGCCGACCCGGGGCCGCCGCCTGCCGTCCTCACTCGTGTCCAAGGGCTTCACGTTCTCCCAGGGCAAGATCAACCTGGAGGTGACCCTCGACAAGGAGATCTACTACCACGGCGAGAAGATCGGCGCCAACGTCACGGTCAACAACAACTCGCGCAAGGCCGTCCGGAACATCAAGGTGAGGGCCGCGGCCCTCCAATGCAGCGCAGTGCTGCGCGGGTTTGCCTATCGGCGCCATACGCGCCGTGTTCTTTCCCCTAAGGCGCCGATAGGCAACCCGTTCGACGGCGCTGCGTCGGCCCGTACACCCGGCGTTTCCCCCCCCCCCCCCCCACGCAAAGATTAGTTTCCCGTGCGTGTCACGGCCGCCGCAAAAGGCGTTCGCGCGCACCCAAGGAAAAGAAGGGCAAATCGATGCGAGAACATCACGTCGAGAGGATGGCAGGGCTGCGCCAGACCAGGGGCGGGGCGGGGAGGGGAGGGGCCTGCCACCACCAATTGAATTAGCCTGCTTTCCCGGGTCCACCGCGGCGGCCGAAGCGGCGGGGGCGGGGGGGGGCGGGGGCGGGGAGGGAGCAGCACGACAGGGTAAATCTTATTTCGCCTCGGGGGCGAAAAAAAACCACCAAACAAACCGCTAACTTTCTAACTAATAATTTGACGGGTACACTCTATTTCGGGGGGAAAATGAAGGTCAGAGCCGCGACGAGCGGCGGCAGCGCGACGGACACTCCACTGGGGTGTTTCATTTGCGGGACGCCGTTTTCGCCCTCCTCCGTTTCAGGTGTTCGTGGTGCAGCACTGCGAGGTGACCATGGTGAACGCGCAGTTCTCGAAGCACGTCGCCTCCCTGGAGACGAGGGAGGGCTGCCCGATCACGCCGGGGGCCTCGTTCACCAAGACGTTCTACGTCGTGCCCCTGGCGTCCTCCAACAAGGACCGCCGCGGCATCGCCCTGGACGGCTACCTCAAGGTGCGCGGCGACGCTCGGCGTGTGGGCTGCATCAGCACAATGTGCAGCGGATGCCGTTTTTCACAATAATTTTTTTTTTCACCAGGACGACGACGTGAACCTGGCGTCCTCGACGCTGGTCGCGGAGGGCAAGGCCCCCAGCGAGGCCATGGGTATCGTCATCTCGTACTCGCTGCGCGTCAGACTCAACTGCGGCACCCTCGGCGGCGAGCTGCAGACGGACGTGCCGTTCAAGCTGCTGCACCCGGCCCCCGGTACGACGCGCACCCCGCCCTCACCCCCAGACCCCCGGCACCGTCACCCCTTCCTAGCCTCATCTCCCTCTGTCATTCTAATTTTGTTGTTGTTTCTCTTTTTTTTACCGCGCTCTCCCCCCCACGTAGGCAACGGGGAGAAGGAACAGAAGCCGCTCAAGAAGGGCAAGAGCCAGGAGCGCTCCCGCTACGAAAACTCGTGCTACGCGGACGACGACGAGGACAACATCGTCTTCGAGGATTTCGCGCGGCTGCGACTCAACGAGCCGGACGAGTAAAGGCGGAGTGCGGACGAAGACGAAACAAGCCAGTGTTGGAACCCGACCCATCTCGCCCGAAAAAAAAAATGGGCGGCAAAAGTGCGAACGGCGAATGGAGAACGCCGGAAGCTGTGTCATCACCCAGGGAAATTACAGCCCCCAAAGAGGGAGTTTTCTTTCCGATGGAGAAATTTGTTTTATTCTGTTAGAAAGTCGGGAGCCGCGTGAAGGCTTTCTGTGCGTCGGCAAAGTGAGACGATGTGAGCTTCGGAAATTTTCATTTCCAAGGATCTCCAGTTTTGATAATAATGTTTGCCGTTCCTGTACCTGGCGCATGGTCCAGGCGAGGAGAAACTTACTGCTGTCCCCCCACCGATTTGAGGATTTTTATAGTCTGTACAATTCTTATGAAATTATTTATTTGGCGAGAAACATTGCCATGCCCGCAGCCAGCGGTTTGCACTGCGGGCGCGCTATGTTGTCTATACTTGATCCGTAGAAAATGCTACGTTTTACTCCACTTCTTTCCCCGCCAAGCCACGCAATAAACCACTAGTCGAGTTTGATTTTCCACCGTAGTCATTAACATAAATCGTGATAAGCTGTGTGCATAGTGTGTGAGTGTGTGTGCGTGTATATTATGTGAGTGAGTGCGTTTTTTTTTTAGGTAAGGCTACCGATAATCAACAGCCTCTGAAGGAATTATAAAAAGACATCTAATTTACGGTTCGCGGTCTTACCCTTCAGTTTGTCAAAAAGAACTTTTAACCACCATCGGTTCCATAAGACTACAACAAAATGGGACGTAGAATAATTTCCATTCTTTCAATGTTTAGAGCAGCATTTCTTGCTGTAAGGAGTGTTTTTGCTCAAAAAAACTCTAATTTTTCAAAATACCACTGCGAGGTGAGTTGAAGCAGCAGGTTTTCAAGGAACTGGTTTGCAGCCATAAAGTGCGTGCTTGGAAATGACACAAAAATAAGGCAAGAAGCAAATCGCCGCCAAAGCTAGAAGGTTGACTCTTCCGAAAAGACTCTGTACCGGATGGGGCCATGAGTCTAAGTGGCCCTAGAAACAAACCGAAAATCATTGCCCGGTCAATGTATTCTAATTGGTTCGAGTGAACTGTAGTCTATTTGAAGGGAGCAATAAATTAAAGAACAAAATTCAGAGGGAGTTCTGTGGCCACAGGGGCCGCAGCCTCCCTCCGTGTTTACTACAATTTGTATAACATTATAAGCAATGTTTGTATTAAAAAAAGTGCCAATAAAAGCATTTCCATCACAAAACTGTTTATCATTGCTTCCCCTCCAAAAAAAAAAAAAGTATTCGATGCAGACAGGGATCACTTTACATTCCGGAAGTACAAACATAATTTTCATTAAGTCACCTCTTCCCTCACCCTCTCGTCCAGAGACGGGACGAAAAAAAAATGACACCCCCAAAGCCGCACGCGCGGTTGGGGGACGAGCAAGCCGCGACCATCCGCGACCCCGGCGCGCACCTGAGGGGAGGGACGGGCGGGCCCGGCGTGCAGGTTCACCTTGGGAGTGGACAGTAGGGGAGAAAAAAAAAACAGCGGGGAGCGCCGGAGCTTGTGGGGGGAGGGAGAGGAGTGGGGTGCATTTAAAAAAAATGTCAACCTTCCTTCTGAGCGGAGGGCACGCGACAGTCTTGTGCCGCGAGGGCAGCCTTTAAAAAAAAATAAATGTCACCCTAGCGAGGACGAGTAGTGAGAGTGGTCAGTGACTGCTCGTTGGCTCGGACCCGAGTTTGTGATCATAGCTTCGCACATTATTTTTTCCTATTTTTGAATGGTTGAATAATCGGGTCTCAAAATGGCAGAGGCTTCGCGTCCCTCACTGCCGAACAACACGGGGCGGGACGTGGTAGATCGATGTGCGGACAAGCCTGGGCGGCGGTGGTGGCGGCGCAGTGCAGCGGGGAGGTGTCAAAGGCCCCCGCGGCCCCAGCGGCCCCCGCGGCCCCCACTCGGCCTGCCGCAGCGCTTCCGCACCTATTTCCGATTGTGATCCACATGCCGCGCCCAGGAGCCGTGCCGTGTTATCGGGGCCGGACGCGCTGCAGCGGCGGTGGCGGCGGCAGCGGAACTCATTTGCATATGGGCAAGGCATGACCGCACCGGCCGTGCTCACCCCTTTGGTCCTGCGGATGACGAGCGAGGCAAAGACAATGCGGACGGGGTGGCGAGGGGTGGAGGAGGGGAGGGACAGGGGAGGGGGAGAGCAATCAAAGGAATCTAAAGGAGAGGTCATCGCCGGTGTGGGAAAGCAGGGTGTGGACCGGGCCGACCGGGAGGTGGCCGTTGGGCGGTGCCGTCCGAGGGGGTGACCAGAGGGAGAGAGAGAGAGAGAGAGAGAGAGAGAGAGAGAGAGAGAGAAAGAGAGAGAAGTAGAGAGAGACAGACATAGAGGAAGGGTTGAAAGGGACGGGGTGGTCTCTGGGAACTGCAGGACCACGAGCTCCGCTGCCCGCCGAGTCCGAGGAGCCGACCCCCTCCGCGGCCGCCGCTGCGCTGGCCCTGGCCGGCCTCACCCCGCGACTCGGAGGCCGCGCGTCCGACTGGACTGTGTCCCTCCGGCGTCCTCCGTTGTCCAGCCCCCCGCCGCCGCGGCGCGCGCCGGACAAAGCCGACGGGTCATCGCGTGCCCAGCTCCCCCCCGGCGGCCGGACCCGCGCGGCAACTCCGGCGAACAGGTGGCCGCCGTGGGGAGGCGTCCGTTGTCCACGCGACAGAGCGCGGGCCCGCGGAGCAGGCCAGCGGTCAGGTGGTGGGCAGGTCATGGCCGCAGCAGTGAGCGGTGGCGGTGGAGCCGCAGGGACCTAGTGCTGGCGCCGGACGGAGCACCCCGCGCGAGCTAACGTCCCGCCGCTGACCCGCGGCGCCATCTCTCGGCGCCCTCCAGCACTACGCCCCCACTCCTCCCCGCACCCCACCCTCAGCCCCTGGGAGGCGGCCCGCCACACAGCCGCGTGTTGGGGTTGCCTGCCTGCCGGGCGGCGCGGCGCTCGCCGCACGCTCTCGGGCAGTCGCCGCCAGCTCGCGCCGCGCTTTTCCGACGCGCTCTGACCGAGACCAAGGAGGCCCGCCGTTAACGGGTCCGTGCAATCTTTGACGGCCTACGCAACGATCTGACTCGATGACAGTATATTATCTGAGAGATTAGGGGGAGGCACGAAACTCAGTTCAATGATGGGCAGTCCACGACGGCGTGACAGGGTCCGCAGCAAATGCTAATTATGCCGTACCTTTCGCCGCTTTTCTTCGCAGGTGCAGTAGGGCGGCGAGTCCGGGGTCGCTGCGTCCGTCCTGGCGGGGCTGATGTCGGGCGTGGCGGGGGTGCCGGGCGTGGCCGGCGTAGCCGGCGCGGCCGGCGCGGTGGGGCCGCGGCGGTGGCGGGGCGTGGCGGGCGCCGCGGCACCGTCTTCTTGCGCCACCGGCATGTCCCCGATATTAGCACGCACTTTTTATCGCTCCGACTGTCACGCCGGCGCCTGACTCCGTTTTCCGGGCGCGTGGCCGGACTGGACAGTCACGCCGGAAGCGGGAGGGGCCGCCGGGGAGGTGGAGGCAGTGCGCTCCGGTACGCGACGTGTGTTTCGCAAGGCGCCGTGTCGTGGCCGTCGTGGCGCGGACTGGAGCTGGAGCTGGAGAGCTTGCTGCTGGAGAGGTTCGCGCTGGACTGACGCGGGGTCCGCGCCGCCGGGCTCCTCCTTGGCCGCGCTCGTCCTCGGCGGCGGAGCACAGGACCTCCTCCCGGGTGACCGCCGGGCGCCGCGCGTACGCGCTTTCCCACGTCGGCGACGTCGTTGTTGTCCGTGCGCGGCGGTCCATCTTCCCCCTCCCCGCCGCCGCCGCTGCGGCGGTAGCGGCGGCGGCAGCGGCGGCGGCAGCGGCGGCGGTGTGGACGCCGTCCTCCCTGACCCCTGACCCTCGCCGCCGCCCGGCACCCCTTTTCAAATAACCACTGGCCATTAAGGTCCGCACGCTGCAGGTCAGGTCGCCGGCAGGTAGAGGCCGGAGGCACCGGAGGCCGCGGGGTCAGGTTCATCCCGGCCAGCTCATCCCCCGGCGGGGAGGGGGGGGGGGGGGGGAAGGCGTCGCGGCCCGCGGCATTGTCCCGAGCGCGCGGCCCGGAACCCTTCCCTCCCCTCCCCTCCCCTCCCCTCCGCGGCCACTGTCCTCCCCGCCCCGCCCCGCCCTGACCCTCCGCTGGCCGGCGGAGTCGCCGCCGTGGCCGTTGGGGCGACACGGCCGTTTTCATCATCATCGTCATCAAACGCCTCGAAGGCGTCGACGTCATTGCGCGCAAACTGCTTCATCAGCCGCCTGACGAGAGAATGACCGCCGTCCGCTACCTGTACGCCGTCAACAAACGGCGCAGGGGACCGCGCGTGGGGAAACGAAGCTTTTCGGACAGCGCCATTCCTCTCAGTTAGTCGTTCGTCTGTTTCCAACGCAGATCTCTAACCGACCCGGGGCGGTCCTCCGTCTGTGTACGAGTCGTTGGCCACACACGGAAGTGCAGGCAGGGCGTGGCAGGGCAGACCCCCAGGGGGGCCACACCCACAGGCCGGCACAGGCACGGACCCCCCGCAGGGCCCCCGCAGGGCCCCCGCAGGGGTGCACGGCTCTCATGGTGATCTTGTCAGCCGCTCAGTCAGCGGTCCCGGGTCGCCTGGGTCGAGGGAAGCCCCTCACGGCTAGCGCCCCTGCCCGCCCCGCCGCCTCGGCCGCCCACCTGCCCGCCGCCCTTCTCCGCCTTCTGCCGCAATGCCCCCCGCGCCGCGCCGCCGCAGCCGCCGATGCCGCTTCCGCGAGGCCCCAGCTCCAACGCCACCGGCCAAATTAAAAAAAAAAACTATCAAAAAAAGTTTGCTAGAATGCGTAAACCCCGAGGTCCGCACCGCGCAGTGTATAGTTCGATCTTCTGCCACAGACACGACCCTGGTGCCCCTCTCCTCCGTGACAGTTGCGTGCGAGGCCGGAGCACGTCCGCGGCGACACCCCCAACGCCGCCACGCCACGGCCGCCGCATCGCACACATTTTTATCTCGTTGTGCTCTGCGGCGACGTTGTCGCAGAGAGTCACAGTGTCACAGCCCCTCCTGACGTCACCGTAAAGACGTAGTCGTCACCGTCATGCCAACAAGCCGCGGGACTCACGCCAAGGCCAAGGAGCGCCTGTCGCAGCCCGACGTAACGGGGGGAGGGGATCAGCTACGGCCGCCCCCGTGCCGCCCCCGTGCCGCCCCCGTGCCGCCCCCGTGCCGCCCCCGGCCGCCCCCAGCCGCCCTCAGCCGCCCGCGGGCCGTCACGTGTACCGCAGTGTCGCAAACAACACGACTGCACCGTTTCTCTACTCCTCTCTCGCCGTCAGACGCGGCCTCCTTGCTTCTCCCGGGGAGCCCGCTCGGCGCGGCGCGGCTTAGCCCGTGGCAGATGACCCTCGACCTGCTCCTCCCCGATAACCCTTTGCGGGACAGTGGCCGTAGAGACTACACCGCCTGTTACAGCCGACTTGCGCGCGACCAGAGGTCTGACCCTTTTTTTTTTTTGAACATGTCTAGGAGCGGAGGGGGAGGGGAGGGGGAGACCGACACGATCCAGTAGTCACCATCTCTCCTTCGCGTAAACCGTTAGCGACCGGAGGGGGCGGGGGCTTGGGCTGGAGAGGGGATGGCGGCGCGGTACCGGGCCACTTTGTCAAATACGGGTACGCAGATCGGCCGAGGACACTCGCCTCGCCGCCCACAGCGCAGCCGCACTCCGCCGCCATGAAGCCCCTGGCCGTCCTGCACTGCGTGAGTAGCGGCAGCGCCCCGCGGGGACACTCTGCGTCGTGAGACGCGATTTGAGAATGTGAGTGAACGTTGTCGGGGGTGTCCGCGTCCGCGCAGGTGTCGCTGACGTTGCTGCTGGCCGTATCAGCCGCTGGGGACCAGCCAGCGAGGACGCTGCCAGGTAGGCGCGGGTCCAGGTTGAGGGACTCGATGATGCGGCGCGGGCACTGAGACCAACTCTCTCTATGTCCGTCAGCCGAGGGCCGCGACATGGGCGACATGGACCCGGCGGCGGCCTCCGCCTCGGCCCTGGCCGACAGCGAGGCGGACGCGGCGCACGAGACCAAAATGATGGCGGCCGCGGGGGGCGCCGGCGCCGCGGCCATGCACGGCCACGGCAAGTTCTTCCAGTGAGTATACGGTCGCCTCGCTCGCGGCCCGCCCCGGCGAGCAGGGCCGGCCGCGGCCGAGTGTCCTCTGTCACGACGGCCGCCCCTAGGGACTTCTACTCGCTGCAGTACGGGCCGCGGCAGATAGAGTTCGGCCACGTCTGCGAGGACCCTGACGAGTGGGAGCAGCGGTTCGAGAGGAAGGACCTGGACAAGGAGCACCACCAGGGACAGGTACTCGGGCCGAGCGAGCTCTGTGGCGCTGGCGGTGCATTGGTGCCGGGTCGACCATGCCTTCCTGCCTCTGTCGCCGGCGGCGGTTTCCTATACGGGGTCACTCCTTGTGTACGACGGCCTCGGGTGGTTTCGCTCTTCGACTTTCTTCGCCTGTCCTGTCATTTCCATCTTTTCTTCTGTGTCCTGTGTGCGAGTGTGTGTGTATGTGTGTCACATCCGGGCTCTCGGCCAGTGTTTTGGGGTGATGGACCAGCCCCACCCCTACGGTGTGGGGTGGATATGGGTCACCCCGTTGGGGTTGGCAGGGGGCGGAGGGGGTGGTGCTGCCGTAGGGTGGCGGAAGTGCGGCTTACTCTACCCCTCCCGGCCCACGCCAACCCGCGCATTCTATGTCAAATTCAAATCGCGTTGCAAAATTCAAATTTTGCCGCCCTTCGTGTTGACACACGCGCGCACACAGGCGCGCGCTCTCCCGTGACCGTGCTGTCCGGTCCCGCCCGCAGGTACGGCCACCACGACGGCAAGGATCACTATGAGAACGGCTTCCGGCGCGGCAACGAGCACCACTTCCACGAGCGGCACGAAAAGGGCGCACCCAAGCACGGCCACTTCACCACCAAAGTAAGGGCCTGCCTGACCTCCGGGACGGTGGTGAGGTTTCCGATCCTGTCGGTGGCGCGAGATTCGAATTCGAATCCGCATCGTCCCTCTTCTGTCTTCCACCCTTTGCTGATATCTGCTTTTTCCATATTTTTCTCAAAACTGCTTGCTCATAGCTTTCTTTGCATTTTTTTTTAAAAATAACGCTCCCCACCATTTTGTAATCCGCACCGCGGTTGTGGAGAAGACAATTTAAAATTGAACATGGTTTTCCTATTCCTTCAAATTGCTCTTAAGCTCGGGGACAGGTTGCTCTATTTTTTTCCTGCCTTACCGCGGAGTAGGAGCAATGCTCACACCAAGGACGGCTGCCCAGCCCGCTCGCGTGCGGGCAGTGCGGGCGGTGCGGCAAGTTACTCCGCCATCGCAGCTCCTCGCCACGCGGATAGCGAATCGACGGCGGCGGCGGGCCCCGCAGTCCGATGCTCCAGGAAGCGATCCCGTGGCGCCTCAGCCTTATTTCTCGCCTCACAATTTTTCTCTCAATTCCACCACCTCTTACGGGTGACTGACCCCCCCACCTGCTGACATAAGCTTGCCAATCGGATGCAAGCTGACAGCTGAAGACCGATCCTTCTTAATTATTTTTTAATTTTTTTAATAATCATTTTTTTTTTCATTAAATTTGCATATGGCTGGTAGGCCGGGTAAACGCATTCACCTTGCTCTCTCCTCCCTGCTCTTTTGACTAATGATTGCGTTACAGTCGGCAGAGAGCGGGTAACTGGTTTCTGCACGCGAATAAGGGTGCGGGTGGATGGGGTAGAGAGTGGTGGTGGTGGTGGTGGTGGGCTGCAGACCGAATGAGACACGTAGCCCCGGTGCGCGATTCGGGTCAGCCAACCTTTGCGTGCGACTAGAGTCCCCACCGACCGCAGCACCGCAGCCCGATACCAAGCTTCCCTTCCCCTTCTCTCTCTCCTTCCCTCCCTGTCCCGCAGTGTACAGCGTTCCCTCTCTCTCTCTCTCTCTCTCTCTCTCTCTCTCTCTCTCTCTCTCTCTCTCTCTCTCTTCTGGGGCCGTTATGATAAAAGTGCCCCCCTCTGCTCCTCGCGAGTCTAGGTGCGTTGGGGCGACAAGCACGGAGGCTACGGCGAGCACTACTGGGACTACAACCACGGCGGCCACCATGGCGGGGACGTAAGTTTTGAGGCTGTTTAGCTTGTGACTGCGGCGGTGTGTTCTGAGTCTTGTGTTTTAACTGCGTTCTGCTTACACGGCACGGCCCGCTGCAGGGGGACGGCGGCGGCGAAGGGGTGAGTGGATCTGCGTGTGTGTGTGTGAGAGAGACAGAGAGAGCGACAGTGTGTGTGTGTGTGTGTGTGTGTGTGTGTGCTCAGTCTGTGACTCGCGCCCTTCTTCCCGCAGAGCGCCCCGGTCCCGGACTTCGCGGAGCACCAGGACGAGGGACCCCGGCCGCAGTACAAACGCCAGTCCGGGTACAGCGACCAGTCGGGGGCGGCGTCGGGAGCGTCCGGCGGGGTGGCGCAGGCGGCGCCCGGCGCGCCGTCGTCGGACGGCCCGGGCCGCGGGCGCGCGTACAGGAAGAAGTACGTGCGGCCGACGACGACCGCGGCCGCCCCGACGCACGCCGTGCCCCGCGCCAGGACGACGCCGAGGCCGCCGCCGCACAGACAGCCGCCGCCGACGACCCCCAGCGGCCCGCTGGTCGCGGCCGCGCACGCCGCCGCCAAGACGAGCAAGCCGGCGGCGGCCGCGGCCTTCTTCGGGTCCGACTTCCCCGCCGGCGGCATGTTCCACCAGGCGGCGGCCGCGGCCGGCCTGGGACCGCGCACCGCCAGGGAGACGGCCGCGGCCGCCAAGGCGGCGCAGGGCCAGGGGCAGGGGCAGGGCCAGGGCTCGCGGCCGGGCGCCGGGCTGGTGCCGGCCCACGCCGCCAGTGTCGTGGCGCGGAGGCTGGCCTTCGACCCCCGCACGGGCAGGGTCCACGACGAGGACACCGGGCAGGTGTTCGTCCTGCAGCCCATCGCCTGATTATTTATGTACCCGCATGACTGACCCCATCAAATTGTGACTTCTTTCTATTTTTTTTGTACAAAATTAAATTAATGAAAAAAAGTTTGTGAAAAAAAATTGTGAGGACGAGAACAAACAAACATGTTGTGAATACAATTTGAAGAGAAAAATGTTTTTTGTTTGTATTTTTTTCAACCGGAGTCCCTTTAATCTCCCTTTAACTAGCACGCATGTTTTTCAAATTAAAAGGCCAGGTGTTTTCTATAAATAAAAGATATATATTTACGTACTCATACTTATGATACAGCCGTGACACAACCATCTTAAGCGTTACATATCAGGTCTCAGTTCGGGGGCAGCAGGCCCCCAGAGTGACAAGGTTCCTATGTACAGTGGACACGCCCAGGCTCACTTCACTTGTCGATGGCGGGAGGCGGCGGGGTGGTGGCCTCAGCGCCGCCGCCGGGCGCCGGAGCAGCCTCCGGGCCAGGCTCCGGGGCGGCGCCCGGAGCGCCACCGTTCCCCTTGTTGCACTTATGCGAGAAGAAATCCTTGTCCCAGTCATCATCGTCGTCGTCGTCCTTGTGGAAGTCCTCGATGAACTTCTTGAAGTCCTCTTCGTGCTTCTTCCAGTCTTCGTCGAAGTCGAGATCGTCGTCCCCGTGGTGCGGCTTCCTCGGGTGCGCCGGTGGCGCCGGCGGCGGGGGCTGCTCGTCAGGGGGTGCGGCGCCCTCCGGCGGGGCTGCCTCCGGAGGCACGGCGTCAGCGGGCACATCCTCCTGCTTGCCGGACGTTGAGTTGACGATGCCGTCCTCGTTGAGGCGCCGGATCACCGAGTCCACGACGTTCCGACGGTGGCGGCCGCCCTCTCCGCGGCGGAGGTCGGCGCTGAACCTGTCCACGTACCGCTTCCGCCTCCCCAGGAGGCCTCCGCCGCCCCCGATCACACCGCCCGCGGCCTTGAAAACGCCCCCGGCCACTTTACCGCCGATCGCGCCCCCAGCCGCCCCCGCCCGGCCGCCGGCCAGCACGCCGCCGATGGCCCCTCCCGCCACCCTGCCGCCCGCGACGCCACCGCGAAGGACGCCGCCGCCCACGCCCCCTGCGGCCCCCGCCGCTCCGCCCACGCCGCCGATGCCTCCAACCCCGCCAATGCCGCCACCTCTGAATCCACCAGCACCAGCCGCCCCTGCAGCGCCTGCGGCGCCGGCCGCCCCGCCGTAGCCACCACCGCCTCCGCCTCGGAACCCGCCGCCCCCGATGCCCCCTCCGATGCCCCCGCCCGCGAGGACCCCGCGGGCAGCACCCACCGCGCCGGCCGCGGCGCCGGCCGCTCCCCCAAGTCCCCCGAAGCCCCCGCCGCCGCCGCACTTGAGGCAGCCGGGTGACCGCTTCCTCCGGCGCCGCCCCTGGACGTCCTCCGCCGGCGGGATGAGCCCGCCCAGGGTGGCCAGCCCCCTGGCGGCGCTCTCCGCGACGACGCCCGTGATGGTGCGGCCCGCGTCCAGCCCCGCGCCGACCGTGTCCCGGACGGCGCCGATCTTGGCGTTGACGACGTTGGCCGCGGACGAGACGACGGCCGTCCCGACGCCCGCGCCCGCCTCCAGCAGGCTGCGGCTCGCGCCGAGGTAGGCGCCCAGGACATCGCCCGCGGACCGCGTACCCTGCGCGGCCACCCCGAGGCCCGCGCGCACCACGGCCTCCGCGGGGGTCAGACCCGGCAGCGGCACCGCGCCCGGGTCGCCGTCTTGCGCCTGCGGGAGACGACAACAGGCGTTAGTCAAGCGGCGAGGCTCGCCTCCGTCTGCCCCCGCTGGCCGCACCGCCACGCTCCACTACTCACGTGCGCCAGGCCGCAGCCGCAGGCCACCAGCAGCACCAGGACGAACACGGCCGCGGACATCGCGCCCAGGTCGGCACTGCGCGGCACACTGATGCGCCACCGAGCGCGCCCGCCTTCTTTTATAAAATCACTGCGCCGCGGTGTACAAAAAGGCAATCGCCGTCCAGGACCACGACGGAGAGGGGGGGGGGGCGGGCCGGGAGGGCGGAGGGGGGGTCCGCTGGCGCATCGCTCTCGGTCCGGGATGGCACGGGCCGGCCGGGGCCCCGGGCGTAACGAAACAGCCCCGGTGCTCTTCATGCTTAGATGGGACTGCCGGCAATGACACGGACCAGGCCAAGCAGGCCCAGCGGCCCAGCCCATGCAGGGGCCGCCGCTGCCACCACCATGTGTACGGCGCCAGTACATACAACTAAAAAAAAAAAGACGGACCAGAGGAAGCGGGGGGACGGAAAGACTCCTTTGCGGTTTCCAAGGAACAGGAGCGGCGTCAAAAATTTAAAAGCCTATTTAACCGTCACCCACAAAAAAAGATTATTCACATCTGCCCGCGAATCTCCATCGAAAATGGCTGTTTCACGTCGGGGTTTGACGTCACAATAGCATTGTCACGGGGTTCGTCCTAAATCCCCCCAGAGTGAAAAAAATAAGGATGTTGTTGTGTGTAGCTGGAGCGGCAACTTCGTCCGGATTACCTTAAAGAAGGGCAGAACGAAGTTGTGTATTGATCACTCGTGTATTTCATATATCACATACTGGCCTTAGAGGTCACTCTTTTCCCACTCCTTCGCACCTTTCTTTACAATCACAATCACTTGCGCCACTCAAAAATGCACAAGAAAATTAATAATTTACACTTTTACATAATTTAAGTACAAAAATAATAATAAATACAATAGGACAGTGTGCCTTTGGACACTCCCGCAGAGGGACTTCCTTAACCGCCTCTACGGTTTAATAAACTACACACGACTAACGCCGCACACTTGCAGCACAATCCTCGTCGTCAACTATGTTACAAACGTCCCGAGGAGGAGACACGGACACGAGCGTGGACGTGAAATTGAAGCAAGCCGCGCTCCACTCGGTATTAAAGCAGCTTCGCTTCAATTTCAGGTTGCCGCTCTGCAAATGATTGCCGATGACGTAGCTACCCCTCCTTCTTTCCTGACTCACATAAATAATATCGTAGATCAAAAATTTGAAATACTAACGGCGCCTCGTTTAAATTGACTTAGAATCGCAACGCAGCTGCACTCCCCCTCCCCTCCCTTCCCCTCCCATCCCCCGCCGCCAGTGCCGCCACCGCAGGGAAGCCAGACTCCAATCGACTCCACTCCACAGGTGTGGCGAGAGGGTTGGGCCGGGTCGGACAGGACGGCACGGGACAGGACGGCACGGGAGTTGATCGCCTTCGCCAGCGCCCCCCCCCCCCCCCCGGCGCCCGGCTCAGGTCAGCTGGCGCCCCTGCAGGCCTTGCAGGCCATGTAGGCCGTGCGGGTGGCCGGCGGCGTGGCCGGGGGGCTGCTCGCTGCACTTGCAGGGGGTTGGCGGTGGCCGCGCCTCCCGCCGCTGGGGCTGCGCCAGCTGGGCCTGGGGCGGCGCGGGCGGGCCGCTGCTGCTGCCGGGGCCGGCGGCCGGGGGACCCACGACGGCGTGCCGGGGACGGGGTCCCACGGGCCCCGCGCTGCGTTTGGGTCCTCGGTGGAAGTGAGGAGGCAGACGGGGGCCCCCGGGTCCGCCGCCCGGCCTGGGGCCCAGGTGCAGCGACGGTGGCGGCCGCTTGAGGTACTTGTGGTGGTTCGGCGCCGGCTTGGCCTGCAGGGCCTGGAACGAGGCCTTCTTCTTCTTCTGCTGCTGCAGCAGGTACTGCTCGGGGATGCGTTGGCCGGGGCCGCCCAGCGCTTCCTTGCTCTGCGAGGACAGAAGTACGCCATTAGCTCCGCATTATTCAATTTCCATCGGAAACATCGAAAACGGAAGTCAGGCCGGGATTCTCACCGGCGCGGGGATCTCCTCGAGGCCTTGTCCTCGCAGCACGCCGGAGTCCTTCTTGGGGTCCTCGATGGCGGACCACTGGTTGCTGTCCTCGGGCTCCTCGTGGATCGGGATGGACTGCTTGGCCGGGATGGGGGCCGAGGGGATGATGGGGTGGGACACGGCGTGCGCCACGGTGTGCGACGCGGAGGCGCTGACGCCCAGGCCGTGGCTGCCCAGGTCGTGCGCCGGGCCGCCGCCGATGGTGGCGCCGAGGCCGCCGCCGTGCGCGTCGCCGTGCCGGCTGCCGGGGCTGCCGTGCCGCGACACCTCGGACTGGAAGCCGCCGTGGTCGGCGCGGTACTTGACGACGCGGACCTCCCCGTGCGGCTCCAGTAGGCTGGAACAGGGTGACGCCATTTGCACATATTCACATAAGACAACACAGCTCTTCAGAATAAAATCTATTTTTGACATTTTGTATCGCAAAATTTCTTTTTTCATCCGGTAATATATTTTTTTTTTAAAATCCTCACTTTGCACCGTTTAAAGTGAAAGTGACGCCCCCATCGAGCCGCCCCCTCACCTGTAGAAGCCGCGGACCACCTGGCCGTCGCTGGACTCGGCGCGCTCGTGGTAGTTGCTGTTCTTCTGGTCGTGCACCTTGTACTCGAACTTGTACGGCGTCGGGGGGTCGTGCTCGTGCTCCTGCTCGTGTGACCGCTCCAGGGCGTGCAGGCCGTGCGGGATGCCGTGCGGCAGGTCCTGGGGCTCGCTGAGCGTCACGGACTGCGGGAGAAACAGTGCGAAACGGAACGCTCAGGCTTAGCGGCCTGTCGGGCGCGCGGTGGCGATGGGTGGGCGGCGGGCCGTGTCGGTTGGGAGGCCTATCCCGCCGGCCGCGGGCGCGGGCCGGGTCGGGACGGACTCACAGAGCGGCGCCGCCCGGCAGGCAGTACCTGGTGACTGGACGGCACTGAAGACTGCACGTGGTAGATGGACGAGCCGTACGTGGAGGTCTGGGGCGCGGCGCGCGCCGCGCACGGCGACGCCAGGCCCGCCAGCACCAGGGCGACGACGACGACGAGGACGCGGCCGCCGGCGGTCCGCGGTGGCGGTGCTGCCGCCGCCGTCATGTTGTCGACGGGCACCCGCTGTTGCCGCCGGTCCTCCGCGCGGCGCGGCGAGAAAAGCGTCGGAAAGTGGTCGCCGGGGACGCGATCGGAGCGCGGTCGGCGCGGGTAGCGGCGAGCGAGGCGGTGGTCTGCGTCCGCCCCGCGCCGGGGACTTCTTATATGGACGTGTGGTCCAGCCCCCCACGGGGCTGCCCGGGGTACCCTCACCCGTCGCGCCGCCGCTGTCCAGCCGCGGTCCAGAACCCGCCCCGCCGCCGCCGCCCCCCCCCCCCCTGGCAGCGCCCGGGGGAAGACCATGGTGCGATCAGACGCAGCATCGAGATTCTTAACGACCAAATCGATAACCAACAACAGTTTTAAGCACAGCGGAATCAATGATCGGAAATCGAACCCGGCGCCAATAGTTGGCTGAGGTTGGCCGTGCCCGGCCCCTCGGCGGCCCAGCCGGACGGCGGCGGCTGTTCGCGGTCCAGCGTGTCGTCCAGCGGGCCGCGGCGGCTCGGCCCCGGCGAGCGTGAGCCGCCGCGGCCCGTTGTTCTTGTCGTGGGCGTCGGCGCCGGCCCCGCGCACACTAGGCGCGGTGCTCTGTCTCTGTCTACGGCTACCGGACCGGCGCCGCGGCCTCCTCTGATGGGGCGAGGCGCGAGGCGCGCGGGCATACGAATCGAACGCTGCTGACCCCCTGGGAGCGTGTCCCCTCAGCGGGGCGGCCGCCACGCGAAAAATAAGGCTAAAACTGTGTCTAAAACAATGTAAAAAAAATTTCTAAAAAGTCTAAAGAGGAACAACATTGCACCTAAATTTTTTCTGTTTTATTTTTCACATCAAAAATTTCTGATTTTTAAAAGCATACATGGGCGCACGCACACGCACTAAAACGGTGGTGTGGGTGCGGGGGCATGTTTTTCGGGTGTGTTCGTTTTATGATTCGGGCGGACACGACGCCCGGCGACGACGCTCCGGCCGCACAGAGTCGCAACAGTTGTGACAGCAGCGGGCTGAGACGGCATCCAGCATCGGCTCGCCGAGTGGGTGGGGAACATCGATAACCGCCGAAACGGTGGTGCTGAGCGGCGGTGCTGAGCGGTGCTGAGCGGTGCTGAGCCGGTCAACGGCCCGATTACGACAGACGATCAGCCGCGCAGCCACCGCCGCCCTTCCCGAAGGCCCGCGACACGACATCGCCACCGAACCAGACAGGACCTAACCTAACCGACGGACAACGCCGCTGTCCCGCTGCACTGGTTTCACGTTTCACTCTCAGCGCCGGGAAGACGCCAAACTAACGAGCGGCAGCGGGTAGCTGCTCGGCAAGGAGATATTATGGCGCGGCGCTCGGAAATCAGACGTGACGCAGCGGCAGCGGCGGCGCTGCAAGTTCAACGGCCATTGACACACACACACACACACACACACACACAGACGGCGAGAGAGACTAGTGATGCATGCATCATCCGGGCGAGCTGCTGGTGCTGGTGCTGGCTCCGACGGCGTGGCGTGACGCGGTGCGAGCACGTAGCCGTAGAGCCCTTGCTGCTGCTGCTGCTGCAGGCAGCGGCTCCGCGGCTCCGCGGGGCCCGGGGGCCGCTCTCGCCGGGATACAGTAGAAACCGAACCGATCGCAGAGCATGTGCCTGCCTCCGCCGTACCGTACCGTACCGAACCGTACCGGACCCGTCGCTTTCCAGCGGCAACAGCCCCAACGATTACTGAATGTGATCGGTTCCATCATCGTCGTCGCCGCCGTTGCCCGAGAGCGAACAAGAAGTAGTATCGCACCGCAGTGAATTTGTTTCCGAGGAAATAAAATAATTAAATAGAATGGTTTATTTTTTTTTCTCGTCCCTTTTCGAAGGCGTTTTGCTTAATGGGACAGGCGGCGCTACTCGTCTGCCCCGCCCCCGGCCGCTCACACGAGGCGGCATCGTCACGCATCTCGCGAGACCAGTGCTGCCGCCACACACTCTGGGAGGACTTTCCCGCGAGGCGCCGCACTCCGGACCGATCCGACTCAAACCACACGGCGTCCGAGCGTCGCATGTCATGTCGACCTGCTAGGCGTGGCGACGTAAGACGCCGCGGAGGCTGCCGCCGCCGCCGCGCCTCGCTCATCGCACGCCGCGGGCACGCCGGGAACGCGGCCGCCGTCGCCGCACGCCGAACATGTTTGCGCCTCCGACATCACCACCACCACCACCACCACCACCACCACCACCACCACCACCACCACCACCACCACCACCACCACCACCACCTCCACCGCCACCGCCACCGCCACTACTTTTGAATCTCTCTTTTTCTTCCCGCCAGGAGGAAACGCGGCGCGCGCGTCCAGCGGCGGTCGCAGTGGTTGGTGACCGAAGAGCGGCTCAAAACCCGCGCGAGGCACGCGGCAACGCCACCAATGCCTCACACACTGCTGGACGAGTACAGAGCCGAAGTGACGGCTGCATGTCGTCCATGTTAATAGTACGGTCCCGCAGTCAAGTCTTATCTCATACATTTGAAAAATAAAATTATTATTTCTTTTGTTGATTTGGCGGGCCGACCATACAGGGGGCAGTGAACCCGCGGATTTTTCTGCCCGTTCTGCGCGTTTTTAACTCGTCCGGCCGCCGGCACTCCCGCGCTAGACCCGTGCCGTGCCCCGGCCGCTGTCCCCGCCCGAGCGCCCGGGCAGCGGTGCCAACACCACCAACACCGACAGCAGTGCTGCCAGCCCTTCCGTGTGTGCGACGGGACCGCCGGCCGCCGCCGCCGCCGCCGCCGTGTAACCATTTTTCGCATTTTCGCAGACAATGATTACCTACTCGGCACGTCATTATACACGTACCATCACCCGGTTATGTGTTCTACGGTCAGCACCGTGAGAGAGGGTGGCCGACCGTGCGTGTGTGTGTGTGTTGTGTGTTGTTCGTGCGGGACGCCTCCAGGGCACACACACACACACACACTCATAGGCGCTGACCACGGCCACGCCCTGCTGCAGGTTCATTCCGAACACTGTATACTCGGACCTCTCCCTCTCTCTCTCTCTCTCTCTCTCTCTCTCTCTCTCTCTCTCTTGCTCGCTCGCTTCCTTGCGGGGCACCCCGCCAGAGCGACAGAGACAGAGCTGCGAGGGCAGCGTGTTCGGAATCAGCCGGCTCGCTTAGGATCAGCGGCAGCAGCGGCAGAGGGGAGGCCGGCGACGGTGCGCGGGCAGAGTCGTAGAAAGTAGCAGAGCGGGACGGAGCCGGCCGGACGCCCGCGGGACGACTGTAAGACGCCTGCTGGACGCCCGTAGGACGCCGGCGGGACGCCTGTAAGACGCCTGCCGGCCGCCCGCAGGACGCCTGCAGCCGCCGGGGTAGGCCGCCCGCTCCGCACGGCTGCGACGCGCGAGCCGCGGCTGCCTACCCACCGGGCGCCGGACCGCCGGCTGATCCCGAAGAGAGGCGTTGTCGTTGTCTCTGTCGCACTCGCGATGCGGGCCGCCCCTTAGGCGTGCGAGAGAGAGAGAGAGAGAGAGAGAGAGAGAGAGAGAGAGAGAGAGGGGGAGAGAGGGAGAGAGAGAGAGAGAGCGGGGGGACGACCGCAGCGCCGTTGTCATCGTCGTGGACGTGTGCATAACGGATGGCCTCTCCTCCGGGAGGGAGGGAGATACGCGGAGCATTAATTTTTGGCCGCCGCCTCGTTTGGACCTCTCCGCCAGCGCTATCTCATCGCGGAGAGAGATATAGTAAGAGACAGAGAGGGACAGAGAGAGAGACACAGAGAGAGGCTCCTCCGTAATAATTGGCATCGCGATACGGCGTTGTTGTCGCGACGACGCGAGGATGAAGGAAGGCGCTTACTTTATAAAAAAAAAAAAAGAAAAACGAAGTGGTGGGGGGAAGGATGGGGGGAGGGAGGGAGGGGGGGGTGAGGTGGGAACCAGTAGTGCCGACGGTGGGCGGGGGAGCGCCGGATTCGGACGCCGGCCGAGACACACATCTCCCGCCGTGTCGTGTCCACATAATTAATTACATCACTGTCAGGTGTCACCGCGCGGCGGCCGACGCGCCGACGGGACCGATCAGCTGATCTAGTGACCCCCGCCCAGCCTCCTCGGACCTCTCTGTCGCTCTCTCATGGAACAGCACAGGAGTGCGACAGAGACAGCGCCACGAAAGGAATCCGCAGCGATCGGAATGAACCGGCCGCGTGCTGTGTAGCTGACCCTGGCCGTGGCCGCCGTCCAGCGGCGTCCCCCCGCGACGCGGCACACAGCGGCCACACAAAACTCTCTTATCTCCCCCGTGAATAACGACACCCCCCGCGGAGACACGGGTCCTCGGCCTTATCACACCGCCGCGTCGGCGAGCTTGAGCTCGGCCAGCGACACATGCGGCTGAGCCGTTCCGTTACACCGCCGTGAGTATGAGAAACTGTGCGGGGCGTGCGGCGGCGGCGGTCCACTCTCACAGTGCAGGAGCACCCGCCCCCGCGTGCCACACCCCGCCGCCGCACGGGGGGCGGACATGTGCCCTGACAGCGCCGACCCCAAGGTCAATGCTGCACCTCCCCCTCCTCCTCCTCCTCCTCCTCCGCCGCCGCCGCCGCACCGCGCACCGCCTTCTTGCACTCTCACAGTGACGGCGGCGGCGGCGGCCGCGCCTGATCTAGTTGACGCCGCCGGGCAGAGAATGTGACGTCACGACGGCCCCTGTAATCGATCCCCGCGGGTGAGCGGGGAGGCGGCGGCAGCGGCGGCCAGCGCTGCTCCTCTCTGTCGCCGAGCAGAGAAAGTGAATGAGTTAGCCGTCATAATGACGGCACCGACACATGAGGGCTGCCCCCCCCCCCCTTACCCCCGCCAGACGGTCAACTCCGAGTCCTTCGTCCCGCACTGAGCCGCCTACATTTTTAAATGAGCATCCCCCCCCCCCCTCTCTCTCTATCTCTCAGTCTTCCCATTCATTTCTTTAATTACAATGATATTTTTTTTTATTTCGCCGGATTTGTTTCTTACGGCCGCGCGGCGGAACGAACGTTTTAGCCCCGTGTTTGCGTTGTCGCCGTCGTCGCTGCCGCGCGCTGCAATTAAGCAATTAGAATTAGACAGAGGGTGGCCGGTGCGTGGCCGCGCCTGTGAATAGTGCGGCGGCGGCGGTATCGGCAGGGATCTGATGAGCCCCCCCCCCCTCCCCCTCCTCCGCAGCCTCGCGGCTTTTCGGTCACTCATCTTTCTTACGGGCATTTTCAGCTGGGCTAATTAATAGATGACAGCAAGGATGAAGCAGGAGGGGTCACGAGACCCGGCTGTTTACCTTACGCTCTGCAAATAAACAGCGCTGATCCTTGGCTGCTGTGTCACTCTGCGAATAAGCAGCAACGCTGCTGATCCCGAGAGACTCCCGCTATGTCGGTAGTGAACTGGACCGCGGCCTGTCTCGTGACAAATGCTGGAGTCCGCTGGAGGCTCCAGGAGCCGGGGCTCCCGTCCCTGCCCGATAGCCGTACACAGCCGGCGCTGGCCAGCGGTCGTGCCGATACTGCCGACTTCCGAGGGCGTCCAATTTACACGCCACCCACGGTTATTTGCACGCGGTTTCAAGAGCGGGAAATACGGCCAGTCTCGGAACATTTTCAAATACGGCGATGTAAAAAAAATATTATTATTATTATTATTATTATTTTTCTTGGTTCAGTTTTGCGCAGCGGGGAAGTCCTTTGCGTTGCGGTGCCCTTGTTGTCCAGGGCGGCGGCGGCGGTGCTTCCCCTGACGCCCGCATGCGTCGGGTCGGCGGCGGCGGCTGCGGCGGTGGCGGCGGCGGTAGGTGTGAGTAGCGGTGCGCCCTCTGACTGCCTCCCCCGCTGCAGCGGCGGCGGCGGCAGCGGCGGCGCGGCGGCAGCGGCAGAAACAACGGCCAGGAACAACGGCGGCGCGGTGCGGCGCGGTGCGGCGGCAGCGGCGGCGGCGGCGGCGGCGGCTGCGGCTGCGCGGACTGGGCGCCCGGTGAGTGGCTTGGGTCGGCGCTGTTTGGCCTCATCCATTCGCAACAATTTTCCCGAGTGCCAGTCTTAGTTGGGCGGCTCGGCACACGGACAGAGGACCCCGGCACCGCGACGCGCCGCGGCTCGCCGCTCCAGCACCCGCTCCAGCACCCGCTCCAGCACCGGCTCCAGCACCGGCTCCAGCACCATGTCAACCGGCACAGGGACAGTGAGTGAACCCAATGCACGGGAATATGCGATTTTTTTTAGGGGGCAAATGCGTCTAAGAAGGATCTAACAGTGTGACGCCGCGTGAATCCTCCAGTTTGGCTACTCCCGGGTAAATTCAGTAGGCTCATAGGCAACAAAAAAATAAGCAATACCGTAAATTTTTTTTAATAAATCTTCCTCTTTTACTATGGCTTTTGCTGAATTAAATTTTTTCCTTAAAACTGATGTGGCGTTCTCTAGTCTGTTCCCCCGTTTGGCTGGGCTCCGCGCCCGGCCAGGGGATTTTCATCTGCGAGTGGGAGCGAGGCGAGCATCCTTTTTCGAAGCCGAATCCCATCACCGCGGGGGCCCGCGTCCCCGTCCACCGCCCCTCTCTGCGACCTGCCTCAATTGATTGCTCCTCGCGACCCGGCTCCTCGCGTCTAGGCGGCCCACTATGTAGCAGCGGCGTTTGCGGGCCGCGGGAGCCGCGCGTGGGCCGAGCGGGGGGCCCTTTTCTGCCCGAATGCCGCCCTGCGGGGGCCCGGGGCCCGGACCCGGCGGCGGCGGGTCCGAAACAGTGGCGTGCCCAGAGAGTCTGCGTCCGAGTCCGGAGTGAGACGGAATCGCACTGCGTGCCGGCTGAGTGAGAGAGACAGAGGGAGGGGCGGCAGGTAAACAAATCGCCCCTCCCTCTATCTCTCTCGCTCGCCCGGCACAAAGTGCGATTCCGTCTCACTCCGGGCACGGACGCAGACTCTCTGGGCACGCCTCTGGTCCGAAACCGTAGAAACGACTGTCGCCGCCCTTTCTGCGTTACACAAGCGCTGACCCTGGCCATGCACGGCCCGCACGGCCGGCACGGTCCGGCCCCGGGGCGTCGGCGGCGGCGGCGACGCGCCACCCTTCGCTCGCCCGCGGTCCCGGGTTCGATTACCAGCGCCGGCCGCGGGCGCGCGCTTTTCCCGCCCGCCGCCGCCACCCCTGACCCTGTCACGGCGCGTCACGGCCGCGGCGCCCCGCCCCGTCACGTTGAGACACGCCGGCCCCAACATGATCCCCACCTTTACGGCCACTTTGCCGCCGGCGGCCTTTCGCGCGGCGGCTGATCAGCCCCCCCCCCCCCCCCCTCCACGCAATCTCTTTCTTTTTTTTATTGTTCGCGGTAGGAAATGAGCCCTGCAATACGTCCCTGCCAGGAGGCCCCGCCGGGACTCGAACCCGAGCGCCGCGACAGCCGAGCTGGTTACGCCGCGTCCAGTTCCTTATTTGACGCCGCTGCACCTGCGGCCACGCGGCACTTCCTCCGGGATAGCATCGCCGAGGCGCACCTGTCTAGCCGCCACCCCGAGCAGGAAGGCTTAACGCCCCTCCCCGCCGCAGTTCCTGCCGACCGGGTGCCGATGTCCAGTGCGGCGTGCGGCCCGCATGCAACAGGCTTCGCAGCGCTCCGGAGCGTCGGCTGCTGTTGCGAATCCGCGAAAATAAAAATAAAATTAAAATGGGTGGGCAGTGCTGCCTTGGGAGGGGGGGGGGGAGGGGTATAAGTGCACAGAGGCGCGCGCACAAGCTCAGCGCAGCCCAGGAGACTCCGCGTGTCCCTTACCCTTACGGTCTCTCGCCCCACGCGGCCGGTACGGCGAAACCTTACAAGGACCACCAGCGGCGGTGGCGGTGGCGGTGGGCGGCGCTGCGGGTGCGGCGGCGGCCGGGCGGGGAGGCGCACCGCTGCCACTGCCGGCGGTACGACGGCCACGCCGCGCCGTCACCCGCAAGCCAAGGCTGCCATAGGGCCATAGGGCCCTCGACGCGGGAGGAAACGGCACAGAACCGGAGGCGACGCGTGCACATTCAAAACTCCAAACTGAACCCGAAAAAAAAATTATGAAAAATATTGTGGATGTGCCAGGCACAGGTCCTGAGAAGTCACGACCTGCGACCCGAAGGGTGGCCAAGGCAACCCGAAATATGCACGTCGGCATGAGTGCATGGGCAGAAAGAGGTGCGCCCCGCGTCATTATCCAAAAATATGAAAGAGAAACCTTTTTTTTAGGGAGCGGGCGCGCGCGCAGGCGTCGCGGCGTTGTGGAGATCGATCCCCCTCCGCCCCCTTCCCCTCCGCTTCTCTGCCCCCCCCCCCCTCCTCCTCCCGCCCCTCCCACCAGCCCCCACCGTGTCGATATGCCGCCAAGCGACCGACTCATCGTCCGAATCAGCGAACGAATCTTTTGCCAATCTCCGCGGATAGTGCGCGAGTTTGTTCCGAGGCGGTTATGGCAGGCCGTGGCCGTGGCCGTGGCCGGGCGGTCCCGCGGCGGGAGCGGGGCACGGAGCAGAGCGGCGCGTAAAAAAGAAATATATGCCACCCACACCTGCGGCCGCGGGGCTGAGGGGTCAACGACAGGCCGGGAGATGATCACCTCTCTCTCTCTCTCTCTCTCTCTCTCTCTCTCTCTCTCTCTCTCTCTCTCTCTCTCTCTCTCTCTCTCTCTGTCTTCCTCTCTCTCTCACACACGCACCTCCCTATACTTTACTACTGCAGCGGGTCCTTGGCAAGGTTGCCCGCCCGGCGTTGGTCCGGCCCGCTCTCTTCCTGCCGGAGGTCGACACGGTGACATGAATTTCTCATACGGCGGCCGTCCGGCCGGACTAGCGGTGGCGGCGCAGCACGTGCGATAGGCGCCGATGCCGACGCCGAGGCACGCACTGCCATCAACATTGAGATGAGGCAGCAAAACTGGTACACACACACACACACACACACACACTCGCACACATGCGCGCGCACGCGCACGCACGCCGCAAAGCAATCCCTGTGCCAACTGCAGTAAACAAAGCGCAGCGAGAGAGAATCAATAATAATACTACGGGTGCCTCTTGCGGGGGCAGGTGGGCAGGTGGGCACCCGTTAGACGCGGGGGGTCGGCGAGGCGGCCGTAAGCTGACCACCAGAGCGGGCCGGGCCGGAGGCCGGGGGCCGGAGAGCTAAGAGCGTCGTCTTCGCGATTGCATTCGATACTCTCTCGCGTCGCCGGGGGCGTCGGCACGGGCCTCCCGATCAGCTGGCGTGGCTCGACAATCATGGCATTCCTTCGTATTGCCTCTCCCCGCCGTGCCGTGCCGTGTCGTGCTTCTGCTCCGTCGACATGCAGTCGTCGTAGGCGGCCAGCGAGCAAGAAGCGGCCAGCGGGCACGTCCGTGTCGGTTCAGACTGTCCATACCATACCATCCATCCCACGTCTATCTCTCTCACACAAAAAAAAATTAATTCAAAACAATAATGTAAAAATAATCATTCCATCGCAGACCACTCACTGCGTGTCGCGGCGGCGCGGCGCCCCCGCGGGATGCAAATGCAAGGCGTCGTGCCGGGGATGGCGACGCGGCCGCCGAATCCCCGCCGACACCCCGCCGACACCCCGCCGAATCCCCTCCGAAAACCCGCCGAATCCCCGCCGCCGCCGATATGGCCCGCCAATTACCCGCGGCTCGCGGCGGGTGTTTGCTCGCACGGCGACTCTCCTCCGCTTTTACGACGCATCATAATAAGCAGCCAATAACCACGCCCAGCCCGGCACCGGCACGGCCCACCTCGGACACGACGAGCAGGAGGAGGAGGAGAGGGGGCGACGGGGGAGGACGCCGAATCCGCGGCCAGGACCGCATCGCGCGGTGCCGCCAGCCGTCTGCCTCCGCGATGTACGGAGATGAGGTGTAAAGGCGAGGCGAGGGGGCGACGGGTGCAGGCGGCGAGTCATCAAAGTCAGGCCCGGTGCACCGTAATTTATAATAAACTCTTTCCCCTTTTTATTCGCCACTCTTTTTTACTATGGTAGGCGAATTGACCTACACCCCTTTTCTCACTTTTTCACTTTTTTCAATTTTTTTCTTTTATCACTTTCTTCACGTTTTGCTCGTTTTTTCTCCTTTTGTACTTTTTTCCATTTTCTTATTTATCTTCCCATAGGTGCGATATATATAAAGTGCTGTTTTCCTCCTTTTTTCCGTGGCGACGTTTCCCAAATGTTTCTGATCCCGTGCCTCTCTGCGGCCCGCAGGTGCTGTGGGTGGCCTCCAGCCTGGCGGTGTTGTCGTGCTCCGCCCCGACGCTGGCTCTGCTGCGGCCCGCGCCGGGCCCCGGCTCCAGCCCCGGCTCCAGCGCCGCGAGCCCGCAGGCGCTCCAGCTCCAGCAGGCCAGGCTCAGTGTCGTCGACTGGAACGCCTACGACGAGCGGGAGAACGACGTAAGGGCGTGTCTCATTGTTCTCGCGTGTCGTGACCTTGACATACGCTGGTCACGTGTCCGTGTGTGGTGTGTGTGTGTGTGAGCGTGCGGGTGTAATGGCTCGCCCAAATCTCTTTTTGATTTCTCGAATTTAAAAGGTGGCGTCGAGTATAAAGACGGATGGGCTCGAGCATTGTTCTCTGTCGCTCGCATCCATCGTCCTTACTGCAAAAAAAAAAACCAAAACAATCCAGATTGGTTTATTTCTTGAAAATTAAAAGACTCGGATTTAAATTTGTAGGGGCCCGGGACGTACAGTTTCGGGTACGAGATTGAGGATCCGGCCTCGGCGAACACGCAGTTCCGACAGGAGGAGCGTTTCGCCAACGGGACGGTGTCCGGCAGCTACGGCCTCGTGGAGCCCGACGGCAACGTGAGGGTCGTCACCTACGTCGCCGACGCACAGGGCTACAGGTGAGTCCGAGGGCGTCCGGACGGGGTCGCGTCCGACTACAAGCACCTCAACGTCGTCCTCTGTCCGCCAGGGCCCGCATAGAGAACAGCCTGCGGAAGGAGGAGAACTTCCCCAGGACGCCGACCGCTCGACCGCGACCCCCGCCGGCCTCGGACCGCCTGCTGCAGACGGCCAACGACGTCGTGGTCGCGGAGGTCGGCGCGGCCGCGGCCTCCAGCCCGACGCCGCCGCTGACCTGGGCTCTGCTGTCCCTGCAGGCCGGCGGCGGGTGGCGGCCGCCGGTGCAGGAGCAGCGTCAGCGACCCGCCAGCGCGGCCGGCAGGCGGCCGGACCGAGGCAGCGGCGGCGCGGACGCCGGTCGGCCGCAGCAGCCGCGGCGGCGACAGCAGGCGCAGGCGCGCCGCGGGGCGGCCGCCGCCTCCGACGCCCCGGGGCAGGCGGACGAGCAGCAGAGGCAACAGCTCATGCTGCTCCAGCAGCAGCTGCAGCTGCAGAACAGGCAGGCCTGGGGCGGCGCGGGCTACAAGAAGGACGTCAACGACTACGCCGCCTACGGCGACGCGGCCGCGGTCGTCGCCAACGACCTCGGTGGCCGCGGCGACGTCCAGTACGACGACGCCGTGTACATGAGCCAGGGCCAGGATGAGGGCCTGCGGGGGCAGCAGCAGCAGCGTGACATGTCCTGGAGCGCCAACCCCATCGTGGTGTGGTCCGAGCCGCAGCCGCAGCCTCAGCAGCAGCAGCTGCCGAGGTACGAGCTGCCCCCGATCCCACTGCTGGACAAGCTCATCTACTCGAACGCGGACGGCCACCGCAGCGACTAGGGCCACAGCAGCACAGCCAGCTCCTTCGTAAAAAGTCATAGCCTTTAAATGTATAATTATTACTATTTATTGAAATTGTGTGTGCGTGTGTGAGTGTGTGTGTATATGTATGTCGTACTTTGTAATAAGTTCGGTAATAAAGAAAATTTTTAGAAAATGGAATCAATGATGTTGTCTCGTCCGTGCTTATGGTTACGCGACTCCACAAGTTTGTGGAAAGGAAAAGTCGGCATAACCAGGTGATTCCGCGCGCCACGCTACACGCCACGCGACAAGCCACGCGACAAGACACGCCACAAGCGCCACGCTGCGGAGCTGGGCGGCAGGGCGGACGGACACACCTGCTATATATAGGGAGAAACCGCCACTAGCGAATCACGGCCGGCGACACGCGCACCGGCACGCGCGCACACGCGGCTCTGACGGCACGCATCGGTGACACGACCACGTATCCGAGTGACCGAGCGACACGGCGCGGCGCGGCGCGAGTCCGTCCGTCCGTCCGAGTTGCGTAATTATTATTTTTCTGGATGTTCTGAAAATGAGAGTGCGAACGGCTCGCGTCGCCGAGTGCAGCGTCGCCAGGCCGGGCTCGCGACTCTCACTGCTGGCTTGAACGGGGCCAGGACAGGGCAGACCCCCCGCGGACCCCCCGCGGACCCCCCGCGGACCTGGTCAACAGCGGTGGCAGCAGTGTCAAGATCAGGACGAGCTCTGGTCTGCTGCCTACCGCGCTGGGTTGGTTGTCTCTGCTGCTTTCTTTCCGAACGAGGAAAGTCTCGGCACGCGGCACGCCACGCCACGCCACGCCACGCCGCGCCACGCCGCGGCCGGACGCTGCGCGGCTCCGCGGCGCGCCGTGCCTCGCCGGACGGGGCTCAGTAGCGGCCCGGTCTGATCTATGCAGATTGTCATCACCATCAGCAGGGCTGACTGCAGGGCTGCTGCATCTCCTCTGCATCCCGTGGGACGGTTATGTAAAAACCGGGTCCGCGGAGCGAAGTGATGAGCGAGAAAGGGCCGACTCATCAGCTGTGGGACGGCGATTGACTCGTCTGGTGTCGTCCTGGGCTGTATTGTGACGCGGCCGTCGCCTCCCCCCCCCCCCCTCTACCTCTCTCTCTCTCTCTCTCTCTCTCTCTCTCTCTCTCACTCACTCTTTCCCCCGCGCACTCCGCGGCTACCGTAGTACCCGCGGCGCACCGCGAGCTGCTAACTGCTCCGGACGCGTGGCCGGCGCGTGGCGGCGCGTGGCGTGCGCGGCGTATAAGACCCGGGGGCGTGTCCGTCGGCGCGCTCACTCCGCCCGTCACCGTGCCGACGTCCGCGTCGGCGTCCGCTGCTGTCCGTCACTCGCCTGCTCCCCTCCGCGCACCGCCATGGCCGCTCCCGCCCAGGTAAGACGGGTGCAGCAGCAGCACGGCGTTCACGACGTCCCTCGGCTGCTCCGGGGTGCGGTGGTACCTGACGGACGTCCTCCGGTGGTTTCAGACCCTCCCCGTCGTCCTGCTGGCGTGCGCGCTCGTCGCCGCGGTGCAGTGCCTGCCCGTGCCCGCGCACGGCCCGCCGGCCCGCGCCGGCTACGCGCCGCTGGAGGAGCTGCACGACTTCAACGTGAGTCTCGCCGTCTCGGCGTGTCAGGCCAAGAGGCCAACAGCGAACCGTGATCTTGAGTCAAAATTTTGCACCCGGACCCCAACTGTCATGTTGTGTGGCAGGCGCACCCCAAGTACTCGTACAAGTACGGCGTGAGCGACCACCACACGGGAGACATCAAGAGCGCCCACGAGACGCGCGACGGCGACGTCGTCAAGGGCCAGTACTCGCTGGTGGAGGCGGACGGCACCATCCGCACCGTCGAGTACACCGCCGACGACCACCACGGCTTCAACGCCGTCGTCAGCAAGTCCGGCCACCCCGTGCACGCGCCCAGCCTGCTCAGCCACCGGCCCTGAGCACCAGTGTCAAGTGTGTGTGCGTGTGTGTGTGTGTGTGTGTGTGTGTGTGTGTGTGGAAATAAGATGTGTTCCTCCTTAGTGTTAGCGGGCAGAGGACGGCTAAAACCCAGGCCGCGGTTCGTTTTCACGAGGGGAAGGAATCATTCAAATGACACAGCATGTTGTTTGTGATGTAAATTATTTATTGACAGTAGAACACGTTGGGTGTTGAACACTTCTTGCATTTTGAACGATTTAAACGACAACTAGTAGAAGAATATTATTTTTTGAGTTTGGTTCACCACCGTTACTGATACGATCATGAAATATAAAAAGAAGTGAAATATGGAAAATAGTTGTTTGTTTTTCTTACTTTGTGCGACCCCTTTTTTTGCGGAATCTACGATGTGGAACAATTAAATATTTCCGTGGATGGGGGGAAAAATGTTATAAATGAACCTAATTGTGAGTTGAATGAAGGAAACGGGATTTTTAATAAGAAGGGAGCTGCCTCCTTATCTCGCATCTAGCGATAGAGTCTATGGTCTTCTAACTACTGTCGACACCCTGTACGCGGCCTCACTGACATGATTCTTCTATATTCATCATGTCTGATATGATTACATCATAGTATTCTCAATCTATGAATATAGTACAGAATGGTCCCACGCTGCTTAGACAATGTCCAGGCAATAACTTACAAAGTACTAGATATACATGACATTATTCCCGATATCTCTAACGCGCCGGAGTTTCCTACCTTATTGACACAAAATACATCTCTACCCATCTAAAATCATAAAATATTTAAAAATTTTCGAGTTTTACAAAATAGGAAAATTTGCATGAGATAAGAGAGGAAGTAAGCACGACATGCAATAATCGTTCACAGGAAGAGGAAAGGGGGAAAAAGGGAGGGAAATCTAAAACAAGAGAAGGATAAGAAATTGGCACCTTGCGGACGTACTGAGCGAGTGAAGCCCTTAAATCTACGAAGCACTTTGAGAGGTAACTTTACATTCTGGCATGATCACGTCTCCTGAACCGGGCGCTAGGTAAACATAGCTACAGAAACCATTTCCTGTCAGCGTTGTAATCCTGACGGACGTGTTATTGTCAGCTGAATTGGCTGGAAGTCGATGACGTAAAAATATCCAATCTCACAACGAATCCCGAAGTGTTAGAAAAAAAATAAAGACACATCTGCCTTCGCAGACGTGTCATGAAACAGTGCGTTCTCGTGGCAGTGGAGAGAATTGTAAATGTAAAAGAAAATGACGTCTGTGGGACGGCCCGTCAGCTGCGGGGCAGCCACAGGGTGCAGTCCTCCTGCAGGGAGTCCGTCACGAGCCGGTGGTGCTCCTCGTCGGACACCCTCGGGTAGCGCCGGTGGGTGTCCCGGATGACCCTGCTCAGCCGGCTCACGGCCGCCACGATGGCCTTGACCTCCTTGTCGCCGACGGGCACCAGCTCGGCGGCCTCCTCGTCGTGCAGGCGCGCCGACGGGCCCGGGTCCTCCTCGTTGGCCATCCACGAGTCGCACGTCGGGTAGACGCGCACCCAGTCGCCCTCCGAGGCCGGGGCGCGCGACCAGTCCCGGCCGTTGCCCCAGAGACTCCGCCCGCGGCGAGTCTGAAAGCAGGACGGCGTCGGCGTGAGTGGCGGCGGCGGCCAGGTCTGGCGGGGAGCTCGGCCCGGACGTACCATGGTGGTGGACGGCCGAGGCCGCCGCCAGCCGTCGCCGTTGTTGATGAGCTGCACCGCGGTGTCCAGGTCGCCGTCGTCCGGGCCGGAACACCGGCGCAGCTTCCTGCTCCGGGCCGCGGTGCGGGAGGCGGCGGGCGGCGGCGGCTGGAGGTGGTGGACCTTCCCCCGCGATGCGTCCCCCGTCGCGACGCCCACCCCCGCCGCGCCGAGGCCGCCCAGAGCGCCCTTCCCCGGCTGCTTCTTTGCTCGGGGACCCTGCCCGAGGGCGGACCCCTCCTCGCCGTCCACCGACGACGACCTGCTCAGCCTGCTGTTGAACAACGGCCAGGTGAGGTTCGAGTGTCCGCGGCAGAGCCTGCCCTCCTTCGGCCGTCGCCTACCTCTGCGCGCACCGCTGTGTGCCCTGCGAGCCCGCGGCGGCGGACGCGGTCCGGGACCGGCGCCGCCACACGCCCGCGGCCGCCACCGCCGTCATGGCCGACGACGAGCTCTTCCGCCTCGGCGAGGGCCTCGGACTGCGGGGGCCCGCGTCGTCCTCCTCCTCGGCGCCCTCCGTGCCGCTGGAGCCGGACGCCTGGCTGGAGCCGGAGCTCGCCGACTGCCGCGAGTGCTGGAGGGCAGAGCACCGGGCAGAGACATCAACGCCGGGGCGACAGGTGACGGTGCTACCCCGCGCGGGAGAGACACCGCCCGGCCCGGCATAGTCCCGAGCGCGGGGTAGCGGAGCTCGACGTCGGCCCCCTACCGAGCTGGCCCGCTCCCGCTGCTGGCGCTGCTGCTGCTGCCGCTGCTGCTCCTCGTGGCGCCGCCGCAGCTGCACGGACAGCGCGGGCGGGGTGTTCTTGGCCCAGATGCGGAACAGCGACAGCCCCGTGTTGCAGACCGGCATGCCCAGCAGGTCGAACAGGTCGTGCAGCATGGGCTTCTTCACGACGGGGTCCGCGTCGCAGTCCACGCCCAGCGCCGGGCTCAGGTTCACCTGCAAAGCGTCGAGCCGGGTGGGTGACAGCCCGCGGCACGCCTGCCGGGTAGGCAACCTCGGCCACGGCACGCACGCGTGTCGTGCGGGCCGGCCTACCCCGGCGCTCGCAGGCGCTCGCGGCCGGCCAAGACCCCCACCTCAAGCAGCCAGGGCCTCATGGCCGAGTCGATGAGCACGTCGAAGCCGTAGAACTCGAAGCAGTTGGCGGTGCGGGGCACGGCGCGCAGCTGGCTGAGTACGGTCAGCACGACCAGCTGCGAGATGCGCTGCCACAGCCACCAGTCCGGCATGCGCGCCTGGTGGAAGTGGCGGCGCAGCTGCTGCAGCGTCCACTTGCACCCGGCTGTTCAAAATTAAAAAAAAATTACAACAAAACACTCGCCTCGACACTTGTTTTTTTTTTCTGAATTCGAAAAGGCGCGTGCGTCCGACCTGCGCCGACGCGCTCCTTCATCTCGGAGTAGGCGGGGCTCTGCTTGTTGAGGGACGTGTTGGTCAGGTGGCAGTACAGGTTGTCGAGGCTCTTGAGGGAGAAGCGCTCCGTGCTGAAGCGCGCCAGGCCCTCGCGGTACAGGTAGACGCGCAGCGGGTGGAAGCTGGGCACGCACACGTACAGCCGCAGGTCGAACTTGTAGCCGGCGATCAGCAGCGGGTCCTGGACGTAGCGCTGCACCACCGAGCTCGAGCTGCAGCTCAGCTCGTTCATGTTCTGCGGACAGCGGAAAAAAGGGGGGAAACAATCATAGAAACTGGCACAAACCTTTGTTCATTTTTCCATTTTTTTTTCATTCTTTCATTTTTTATTTTTTAATTTTTCATTTATTTTTTTATTTTTTTATTGTTTCATTTATTTTTTATTTTTTTATTTTTTTCCTTTTTCCCTTTTTTCTTTTTCGTTGGCCGTGCTCACCCTGAACAGGAAGATGCCCTTGCCCTGGCTCTGGCCGACGGGCTTGCAGATCCACACGGTCTGGCCGCGGTCCCCCCGGTCCGGCGTGTCGGCGGCCTGGCGACTGCACTCGGCGATCAGCTTGGTGTACTCCTGGGGCAGGTTGTAGCAGTGCGGGCTGCCGGCCAGGGCCACACACACACAGCCGTTGGAGAACAATTCCGAAAACATTTCCTACAAACGTATACAGTGGTCTTGTGTATAATGCCCCCCCCCCCCTGCGCCCCGTGCGAACCAAGGAAGCAGCAATTTCCAGACAGGCCCTTTGCATGCATGCCATCCGCTTGCAGCGGCGGAGGAGGCGACACGACAGGGAGGCGCACAATTAAGGGAGGGCGGTCGGGGCAGGGGGGCGCTGCCGCGGCTTCGGTGCACATGATGCGTGCGCCGCGACCATTCATTCGTTTGAATTGGCGCCAATAAAGGCACTGCCTTCGCCAAACGAACTCTTGTAATGACGGCGGCGGCTGAGCGAAGCGGTTGGTACCGCCGGGGACCGCCACCCCCAGGGGGGGACGCAGCCCGCGGAGCCCGCAGGGCCCGCAGCCGCTTTTGTAGGCCACCGCGACGATAAATGGAACTTAACGTGGGGCCGCCGCAGGCGAAGTGCACAGCGGTGGTTTGTGTGAGGGCGTCGCGCTGCCGTAACTGAACAGGGCCTCCGGGCCGGGCGGCCGGCCGCGGCCGCGGCGCCGTATAACTGAGCACGACCTCGGCCGCCGCCCGCTGCGGCGCTGCACCGCCGCCCTGCTGCAGCGGCCTGCAGCAGACGCCACTATCGGCACGGCCATCTAAATTACTTTCCCCGTTCGTATTCCATTTCCGGGCGCGCGGCGAGGTCCTGCGCTGTCCTGCCGCGACCTGTTGTCGCGTCCTGCCGAGGAGGCGGCGGGCTGCGGGCTGCACCCGCGGCATCCCGCCGGCCTACGCCCGCCACCCACGCGATGCAGTTTTCACCGTCTTTGTCAATTTCGCGACCGAATCATAAACTTTTCTACAATCTGCCGCGAGGGATCTCCCCCCCCCCTCTCTTCCGCCGGAGGATGTTGCGGGGCCGCTGCCCCCCGCTGCCTCCCACCAACCCCCCTGACGGATCGACGGAACCCGAAACTCACCTGATGTCGTAGATGGGTCCGTAGACCTTCCGCATGCAGGCGAGAGCGCGCGCCAGCTTGTCCTTGCGACATATGGACGATCCCTTCGGAATGTGGTTCGTAAACTGCAAAAATAGACGACACGCCACCTTCATGCCTACAGACGGAGAGAGACAGAGAGACAGAGAGAAGGGAGGGGGGGGGGGGGGTTTGGGCCTAACTCAACTTACTCCGGGGGCTCTCCACGCGACGGGATGGCCGCGGAGCACGCTACCGCCCTCCGCCGCCACTCACGCACACTCACGCACACACACGCACGCACGCGCACGCGCGCGCACGCGCGCTGGATGAATGGGCATTAGAAGGCAACGTGGGCGGTATTCAGTTAGTCACGAAAATCGCTGATTACGCGGCGGTTTTTTTTTCTTTTGACTTTCGGAAGTTAGAGAGGCGGTGTGTACCGACTATTACCGGCGTTGTCAATAACCCCGCGGTGCTGATAGCTGTCGGGCAGCGCGGTACAACAGCCGCGCCATCGCCCGCCGCCATCTGCAGCGGTCGGCCTGACCCGCGGCTGCTCAACTCGTTTTGCTGTACACAAATGCGCTGGTCACGTGAGGCCGTGTTTTCGCGCGCGGTCCTGACCCGCTCCACGTCCTGTGTCCGCGGGGGGTCCGCGGGGGGTCCGCGGGGGGTCCGCGGGGGGTCCGCGGGGGGTCCTGTCGAGGCGGCCCTTGCTCCTATGCATTCGCCGGAGGCTCCTCGGACCAGGATGGCGCCGGCGCCGCGGACGTTGCTGCCGCTGCTGGCGCTGCTCGCGGGCCGCGCCCTGCTCCACGCCGTGCTCGCCGAGAGGTTCAACACGGTTGCGGTACGCGACGAGGACGACGGCGACGACGACGTCGGCGGGGGTCTGTTTGTCGTTGTCGGCCACGTGACCGCCGCTTTGCACGACGCGCACAGGGGCCGTTCAAGCTGCTGGTCGACCACCTGGAGGAGTGCCCCGACGACATGCGGCCCGCGTCGCAGGACCTCTTCAAGCTGCACTGGACGGCGGTGCGCGACCGCAGGAACACGGACTTCTGGTGGTACAGCGGCAACGGCACGCTGCCCCGGGCGATGGACGACGTGCACACGGTGCGTAGGGAAGGGCAGCGCGGGGCCGCGCCGCGAGGTGGCGGTGCCAGACTGACGAGCGGCACGGTGCGGCCTGCGCTGCTCAGGCGAGCCTGAACGTGGCGTCGTGGAGCGCGCGCGGCGGGTGGATAGACAACGCGTGGACGGCGTCCGTGCCCAGGGCCTGCTCCACCATCCGCGGCACCTTCCCCACCCTGTGGCGCACCGCCATGGTCAAGTGCCGGTCGACGGCGACGGCGGAGGACCTGCGCAACTGCTACTTCCCCCCGGTAAGCCCCCCCCCCCCCCCCGCCTCTCCCGGCCCGGAGACACACGTCTAGAAACTCATCCCTCTCGCCGCGTCCAGGGCGTGTACGCGTGCGACAACATCTCCACGGACTTCCACCTCGACTACCCGAAGACGTTCTTCTACGGCAAGTGGCGGGGGACGCTCAAGGTCGCCGACACACGCACGAGGGAGCTCCGGTTCTGCATGCGGGCCTTCTTCGCCACCGTCCCCAAGTCCGCCAAGCTCGCCGTCGGCGGGAAGCGTGGCCCCGAGCACTAGACGGACAGTCATACGTGTCCGGCCGCAACTAGACTCGAGCATACCGACTGTTCATGGTGGCGGCGGTGGAGGGCGGCGGGGCGGCGGATGTGTTTCAAGGCCCCCGTCAAGGATGCCCCGCCACGTGTAAATATCGCCGGAGGCCGGGGCCGCGAGCGGAGGGGCCGGGCCTCCGCGCCCCTCCCCCGTGGCCCTGGCGCCGCCGCCGTCCCGCCCCGCATTTTGGGGCCACGTCAATATTCAATAGCTTATCTGCTGCGGGAGCAAAACAGAGCAGGGAAGGGAGCGGGGGAGACGCGGCGGCAGGAAGCGCCGCTCACATTGTCATAGCCGAGAGCTCACCTGCCAGGTGCGCAGCTGCTTGTACAGCGAGGCGGAGTGGCCCGCCGTCTTCCACCACAGGTTCCAGTGGTCCCGCAGCGCGGTGCCCTCGTAGTACTCCCTCCAGCCCCGCTCCAGGCACACCTGGAGACGGACAAACACGACACACTGCTGGAGCTCAGACCGAACACGGTGGTGCTCGAGCACATTAAGAAAACTACCAGCGTCTGGCAAAAGAATCATTCTAAAGCAAGTCAACATCTCGCTCAGAATAAAAATATATATAAAAATATTTCAAATTTCAAATAGTTGTCACATTTACGTCAATATAATTCATGAAAAAATTAATTTCTTCTGCTGAATTTTTTTCTTACACGGATCTTGCGCTTTTAAAAAAGATTAACACCGTGACAAGGGGCGCAGTGATGGCGCCCCCGGTGTGGGGCCACTGAGGTGCCCCCCGCGGCCCCGCAGTAGTCCCCGCTGACGGCGGAGGACTGTCAGCTGCCAGAGTCAACAGCAGCGGGGGGGGGGGGGGGGTACCACTTCCGGCCGAGACGCCGCCGAAGGCCCCTCCCCACTTCATTATTCCTCCAGCGGACTCTGATTTATCGACGACGTACACTCGAGATTATGTCGTCGCGGGGGGTCGCCCAGCTACCCTCCGCTCGGCTACCCTCCGCAGCTACCCCCACCGCCGTCACCACTCTCTCGCGCCGTTTCTCCCCTCGGTCGCAACAAGTCATTTACTAACCACATTTTCCCCCCCTTTCGAATACACATATCACAAATTCGCCAACACAGAGAGACGCCGGCGCCGCGCTGTCCGCCCCCCGCAGCGATGAGAACGATGTAAGCGAGTCTCCTTTCTCCCCGTCATACGGCGACTGCTTTTCCCCGTCACCCTCCCCCTTCACCCCCCCCCCCCTCCCCTCGACCGTGAAACGCGCCGCCTCCTCAATGGAACCGAAATACTCGTCCGCAGATCAATCACTCCCATTGTGGCTCTCTTTCCGCCCCCTCCTCCCCGCCCTCCCCTGTCCCCATGACTTGTACCACTGCAGTGGTCTACTTGTTTCAATCGCTCGCCGGGACCCCCGCCACAGCTCCGGCCTTGAACTACATGCAGGGATGCAAGACGTACTGCAAGAGCGCGGCCGCGCGCACGCACGCCAGCACACACGCGCGGCGGGGCCTTGGCCTTGGGGCGCGGCGGGGAAGGGGGGAGGACGTCCCGATCTGTCGCCGACGTGAACTCCGACACGGAGTGGAGATTTCTCAGCTTGTGCCGCGCCCCGCACGGCCGCGGCGGCAACGCGCCAGGCGGCCGCCGCCGTGCAGCCCGCGACCCGCGACCCGCGCGGTTTCTCGTCATGTCCTCGCGGTGCACGCCAGCCGGGCGCCACAGCCGTCATCGAGCATCCACCGCCGCCCTTGAAAATCGCACACGTGACAGTTGTCGGGCGGGTAGCCCGGCCTCCCGGCCTCTGCCTCCCGGCCTCTGCCTCCCTCCCGACTCCCTCCCGCCCCAACGGGTTGACGCCGGTTGACACGTCTTTTGTTGAGGCACGACGCTGACGCTGGGCCGGCGGCATGGGACCCGCGACCCGCCACCCGCCACCCGCCACCCGCCACCCGAGACCCGGCCCGGCATAGCCAGCCGAGCGGTGACTGCAAAAGGCGGGTCACGGAGAAAGATAATGCGAAAGAAAAATTAGAGGGCAGCACGAACATGAACAACATGAAGGTGGACGCGGCGGATCCGTGCCGCGGGGCCGGTCTCCAAGGGCTTCGCGGCCGCCGCAGCCGCCAGCGAGAAGGCATAAATAAAACCAGAGTGCTCCTCGCCTTTAAACGTTTCGGCATGATGGTGCGGGTAATGTGTGGGATCAGCCCAGAAGGCGCCCCCCGCCCCGGAGCCCCCCCCCCCCCCACCCCTCCTCCACCCGACACGTGCTGTCATGTTATAAATATCTCACGTCGATACAATACCGTTGTTGATACTTCTTGGGTCTGTCTCTCTCTGTCTCTCTCTTTCTCTCTGTCTCTCTCCCACCCGAGTCTGGCGCAGCTGGGTCGGGTCAGGGCGCGCGGGGGGTTGCATGACTGGCGACGAGAGCCAAGGGGCGGGCGGGCGGGAGTGTGTGTGTGTGGGGGGGGGGGGGGGTATGGGAGTGCGAGAAAGAGAGAGGACAAAGGGAGGCTAGCGAAGGAGGATTAAGAGAAGTGCTGCAGGGACGGCTGACAAGGGAACAGGTGGCAGGTCGCGATAGTGTACCGGCAGCTGTGACAAATCCTGGCCAGCTGGCGCAGCTGGTGCAGCTGGCGCGGCCCGCGGTGCCCCGCCGAGTCCAGGCGGCCGTCTGGCCCGCGCGCTGCGCTGCGGCGTCCTTCCCAAAACTTTTAATGGAATAAAAATGCCGTCGCGACCGGTCCCCCCCGCGCGCGCACTGCGGCGCGATGCACACGCGAGCAGACTGCAGCGGACTACTTCTGTCTCCCTCTATTTCCTTGTTCTCGCCCCGCTCTTTGTCGCTGGTACAATTTCACCCCCGCATGCACGTGCTGGTCGCAGTCCGTGTGCTCCTCCATCTCTGTCGCTCGGCGAGCGGCGCGGCGCTGCTTTAGACTTCACACGCCACGAGCGGCGCACGTTCTGTCTCTCTCCCCCTCCCTCCTAGCCTAACTACCCCTCCTTGTCAGCGACTGCCGAGAGCAATCTATATTAGCACCACCCCGCCGCCGGCAATTAGGGGCTCCGCCAGAGCCGGCGGCGACGGCGGAGGAGCGCCTGCCAGCTGCGGGGTAGGCCACCCCGCCCGACAGCCCCGCGCGGCGGGCTGGCCTACCCCGGCGATCACAGGCGCTCAGAGCGGGACACAGAGTGAGACAGGGATACAGCGCGCGTCTCTCTCCGCCGCACGGGGCGGTCCTCTCACCTGCACCAGAAGGTTGGGCCCGGGGTTGCCGGCATCGTTGATGCGGAAGATGAAGGGCCCGTCAAAGGCCGCCATATGCGGCGACACCTGCGGGCAGACGGCGAACCACGGCAGCTGATGTGGCGGGACCCGAAGACGGTGTCCCAGACGGAGGCTCTCTCTCTCTCTCTCTCTCTCTCTCTCTCTCTCTCTCTCTCTCTCTCTCTCTCACACACACACACACACACTTCCGACAGCGTCCGCGGGACTCAGCAGGCCGGTACTGCCGCGGGGCTCCGGACCTGCGTCCGCGGTGGCCGGCGGACAAGTGACTCGTCGTCCGGATCCTCCCGCTCAGCCGGTCCGGGTCCGGGCCGCTCCGCCCAGCTCTGCTCCGCCCAGCCCTGGTGCTCGTCACCTGTTGTGGCCTCCAGCGGGCCCCCGCCCCTCCCCCTCCCCCGGAGCGCAGGGGGTGGGGAGGGCGAGGGCTTGGAGTCAGCTGGCACCGGCCGGCCCTCCCCCCCTCCCCCGCCCGCCCCCCACGCACCGCGCAGCGACGCCCAGTCGATACTGGCCCCGAATGTCTCTCTTTATACGGTGCCCGCCGAGCCGCGCGGTCCCCAAGCAGTCCTTCCGACCAGGTCCGAGTGCTTCCTCGGTCCGGGGCGGCCGCGGCCGATTGGTTCGGAGGGGTCGCGGGCGGTCCGCAGCGCGGCACTGCCCCCCGGCCGCGGCTGCCCCGCGCGGGGCGCGGACACGGGCTCGGACGCGGCCTGTTGCCGGAGCTGCTCCTACTCACCTTGCGCCCATTCATTTGGCCTGGCCTCGCTGCTCCGGCGGGGACGGCACGGCCTCGCAGCACTGCACAGCACGGCTCACTGCCAATAATGAAACCGAGGGCGTCCGCCCGCGTCAGCTCGGCGCACTAGCTCGAGGACGACGCCGTGGGTACTTACGGAGGGTACGCGGCGCCGGGCACGTCCGCGTCGAGGGCTGACGGGGACGTGCAGACGCGGCCGGGACGGCGTCCTCGGCGGTGACGGCGGCCCGCCCGTGGTCATCGTCCCGGGCCGGTCACTGCCGCCGACGCGGACCCCCGCGGACGACGGCGTGGTCCCTACCCTGGCCGTCGGAGGGGCGCCGGGCCGCCTCGCCTCGGACTCGCACCCGCATCCTCCCCGGAGCTTCCTGCAGACGCGGACGTGACGTGGCGCCTCCGCCGGCCGCGGCTCCGCCCGGCCCGCTGCACTACAAGGCCGGCGTGGTGTGGCCCAGCCGCGGGGGCCCCGCTGTGGCAGTGGCACCGGCGCGCACCGCCGCGCGACGCCAGCGCACCTGGAGCCTAGCGCAGCTAGCGCAGCCGGGCCAGCGCCAGCCAGCGCCAGCCAGCGCCGGGGGTTGCCTAACCCCTCCCCCTCCGCGCCGCCGCCGGCTGGTGGGGGTGTGCGCCGCGGGGCGCCGCGGGGGCCACTGCTACCGCCGCTCCTTCCGCGTGTCTCTTCCGCCCCTTCTCTCTCTCTCTCTCTCTCTCTCTCTCTCTCTCTCTCTCTCTCTCTCTCCCTCTCTCCTTCCCTCTCGCCCGCGCTCTCTGTCTCTGTCAGAGCCGCCGTGCCCCACGTTATGGGGTGTGCCAGCAGGGGATCCGTGTTTGCACTCTTCACCCCCCGCGCCGCCGGATCGCTTCCTCGAACGCGTGGCGGCGGCCGGCATGCGGTGCATTCGAACCCGATCAACGCACTCTGATCGCCGCGGCCGCGGGTTCGAATACCGCCGGGCGCCGCGCTTTTCTTTTCCTTTTGCGGAGGAAGCCGCCGCGGGGGGTGCGCGATGACGAGGACTCCCCCCCCCCCCCCCCCCGGCCTCCGGCCCGGCGCCTTTTGTGTGCCTTTGTAGAGCGATTCCCGGACACCGCGCGCCTTTTCGCACCTCTCTCTCTCTCTCTCTCTTTCTCTCACTCTGCCATGGAACAGCCCACGAGTGCGACAGAGTGCGACAGAGAGGGAAAGCAGGCATTGTTCAGAATCAGTGTTTTTATACCGGCCGCAGCGCCGTCTGATTGATGTGTGCTGGCACCGCGGCTGCCGCGACGCCGCCGCCCGTTTCCTTTACTTTATCTGCGAAACCGAGAATAACTCGTCGGGGACGCGGCGTGCCGCCGCCGCTATGCCGCCGCCGCCATGCCGCCGCCGCCACCGCCGGCCCGGCCTGCTTGCGGCTTTGCATCCTCGTCCGTTCCCACGGGCCAGACGGAGACGGCAAGACAAACCGAACATTATTACCCCGGCACCGCAACCGGAACGTCAATAAAAATCCATGACGGACCCTCTGGCGTGTTGTGGCCGAATAAAGAGAGAGAGAGAGAGAGAGAGAGAGAGAGAGACAGAGACAGAGACAGAGAGCCGGTAGTCCCGATCCGGACCGCGGGGTAGGGGGAGGGGACGGAAGGGAGAGGGTGGTTATTTCGAGGGAGAACGCATTCAAGTCGAGGGTACTTCCGGATTGGCGGCCCCGCAGCTGACAAAGCGAACGCCTCTTCCCCGTGAGTGAGGGCGAGACAGAGCGATCCCTCCCCGAGCGCCTCAGAAGCGCGCAGCATTCCATCGGCTGTAAAATGAGAAGCGTATTTAAACGAGACTCCGAGTCAGCCGAGATGGAGTGAGGTTAGGGATGCGCGCAGAGAAGAGCTCCGCGCGCAATCGCCCGCCACTGTTCGCATCGTGCAAACCTGCGAGGGAACAGGGAGATTCCGAGCGAGCCGCGTAGCTCTGGCGTCGGAGCGAGCACCCCGCGAGAGCCAGCCGACGCGCTGGTGACCTGCAGCGCCATCTCGCGGAACTCTGCCGCACTATCCCTCACCCTTCCCCTCCACCCTCCCCCCAGCGCCTGTAAGTATGCACTGCCAGGTCCGCACTACAGCGGAGTAATGCGGGCCTGGCAAGTGCATACTTACAGGCGCTGGGGGGAGGGTGGAGGAGAAGGGTGGGGGATAGTACGGCAGAGTACCGCGAGATGGCGCTGCAGGTCACCAACGCGGCGGCTGGCTCTCGCGGGGTGCTCGCTCCGACGCCAGAAATACTTGCCTCGACTGAAACTCGTCCTATTGACCGCAGAGTCACCAGGCGCGAGACGGTCAGGTGCGAGTGTGCCATCAATTTCGTGCCCGCGCTTTGGTCTCATTCTGTGGGGGCCATGCACCGACCGTCACCCGTCATCGGCTCTCCTAGTCAATCGTGACGTGGGATGTCGTGTTTTAGGCGAGACAGTGTAGGTCGACGGCCTGTGGTCTCCGTGCCGCTCGTATTCGTGTGCTACCGATGTTTGGTTAGCTTCCTCCTCTGAAATCGGAGTGCGGTGTGAATGCGGTGTGTGGATTCATGGGTGCGATAGTGGTATACTAAATAATTAAGTCCAATTTATTGTGAGTCTTTATTTAGAAAATAATTTGCTGAACATTGACAAAATTGAGAACTAAGGAAAAGGCCACACAAGGAATTGTGGCGACAAGCACAAAATTGCAAGTTAACAGTGAAAGCAAAGTTACAATATTGGAGTAGTGCTTATTCACGTCTGGACACTTGTATGGATGACAAACCCAGAAACTGGCACTTTCTCAACTTGAACAGAAAGCCAACATCAACAACACAGGTTAAAATTCACTCATATAAAAACATTCTATAATTCTGAGCACAGGTAAAGAGATGAATAAACCGGCAAGAGCGTTCAAGAATGATAGGGTCCTGTACGACATCACAAAAGTTCTTCAATTGGAAACATTAAATAAGTAGAAAATCCAATATAAACTCAACAGCTTTTATGTCATTTCAATATCTTAACTCCCACACTTTTCCTTTTGAAAGGTAGTGTCAGGCACATGTGCACATTACTTCAGCTCACCAGCAGGAAAGCCCCATTGGAAAGCAAAACTCTTTAAGGTGAGAATCAATTCAAATTTGAATTTGTAAGTGAATATCACAGCAGAAGCATACTAATCGATATAATGCTTTCTCAGAAGAAAACAAAAAAACAAAAATGGAAATAAATATGCAACTCATTTACGAAGTTTTAAAATGTGAAAGTCTGGATTGGGTCTGGACGTGTACTGGAATTTAATTGACAGTTGAAAGAAAAAACTTTGCCTTTCATGAAAAGTCTGACTTGCTGCCCTCTTTTCCACAAGATAAAGAAAAGATGGAGCGGGGGATGCAGAACCCACACAATGCCCGAACATTGACTGCCAGTACCAATATGGTCATAAAAATCTTTGGTCTTCAACCTCAAAACAAGTCACAGAACTATAGTTAAAATATTGAACATCAAAAATAGAGCGAAGGCACAAGGCGAAAAAGCATTTTCAGTACATTCTTAAAAACTTTACATAATGCAAATAAGGTATTCAAATTAGGTCAACTTAGGCCAACAACAATTTGGATTAACTTTTCAAAAACCTTCACAATCCCAACATTAGCTCAAGTACATAAGGATCACAAATGAGTCAAGCATTAGAGTACGCCATTCCATTGACATAGAAATCTTGCTTAACGAGCCACAAAACACAATTTTCTTGATAGGGTGTACCCGTGTCGCTTTCATACCTCACCAACCAAGCCCAAAATCGGTAAATGCCTACAAACACAAAGTAACTAACAGTGTACCAGAGATAATGAGTATTGTACAAAGAAACTTCAGCTCCAACGTTCACTTACCATTTAATGATTCAAAAAGATTTCAATAATAAGAAAGTTGTATCACAAGGATATATGATGTGAAGGAAAAACAAGGAAAAGAAGTTCAAAAAACATCAAAAGGGTGTCTTTGCCTCAGATAAGCACAGATAAATTCATAAATTCAAAATGGCACTTTCTAAACAGAGGTTTATGTACTTCTTTAAATGCACCTCGATAATATCTATTTTTCACAATACCTACGAAAATAAATAATTATACACGCAACAGATACCATAAGCACAAAGCTTCTGGATGCACTTCCAAATGATGCAACTTCTCATGGAATGAAAATAAGTGACCCGCAAGAGTCATCACCAATATTTATGGAAAATGCATTATTTTGTTTTCACTGAATGATACATGGTTATGAAAATAAAATTATCAGTAAAACCTATGAATACATTCAAAATTTTAAATTATAGTAATAGGGTAGTTAAACCAACATACAAACTGACTAGGCCAGTAAAGCACAACCAGCCAAAATTTTTCCAGTAGTGCACAAAGAAAATTTTGGTGTAGCCTACACTTGTACAAACTGACTTAATTCCACCTTTCTGTGGAAACCAAAAGGCACACAAATTTTGATTCAAGTACTCTCCTTCACAGAACAAACAAAGTAAATCTAAAAACTAGGGCATTAAATAAAGCAACTGTGATTAAAATGATACACCTGCGGATTATACCACAACAATGTCAAACTGATTCTTATTAAATCTTGCAGCTAGGTCATACCAATGGATAGACAAATTATAAATAGGAACAATAATGGTGGTGTAACATCAAAATCTATTGCTTACCAGTCTTCTGAAACATTTGTGAGGTACACAATTCTAAGTTCAAATATATAGTCTTGAATGTTTCAAACCAATACAGTACAAAAAAAGAGAAAGAAAATAACTTCAAATTTTACAAAAATAAGCTGTGCATTAAATAAAAGTACTGTACTCAATCTGTGGAAGGTGTACCTCAGAGGAGAAATGAAAGTGTGGCATAACTAGAAACTAAAGCAAAGATGAACAAATCGAGAGTCTACATCTGGACTTGACCTGATTCAAAATCCACACATTAGTGCATTCACAAAACAAACATCCATACACATCACACACACATGTACACAAATACATATATTCAAACGTTCCTGCTCTCAAGAACAGCACCACCGACATACACATTTTCTCAACTCAAACAGTAAACATTATAAATTTTTTGTTCGACTATGACTAATTTAACAATGCTGCTACATTCAGTCCAAGGTACGAATTTTTATTATGTATTACAAAGGTCAAGCACCACAGCATTGCACTCGCAATGACCTGTGAAGCTGATCAAATACCATTGCGGGGAAACAGGCAACAGCCCTGACTTGCTCATCACAGGACCAGTTCTTACTTTTCAATTGTGTAATACAGTTGAAATCTACCACAGAAGCAGCAACAAACAATTTGTATCACCTGGACAAAATAGTAAGTGTGAAGCCTCAGGTGTACTCAACATCACATTGAACAATTCAGCACTCACAAAAAGTCTAAATTTTGGAGACACTCCATGTCGAGATCAAAGATAAAGCAAAGGGGAGGGGAAAGTGTATGCAAGTTTGTGAAGGCGTACAATCAAGAGCATTTTTACTTTAAACGAATCTTGTTTCTCTCATAAAAGAACACATCAAATTGGTGGACCAAAACCAGACAAAAAAAGCAAGGATATACATTGATGTGAATTGCACACAATCTACATTGATAGAGAATCAATTGTGGGTCAGAAAACCACAACAGAATTTTCTTCCTTAAATGTTTAAGTAACAAAACTGACACACCTAAAGGAATGTCCGATATAATTCTTTTTTTTTTTTTGACTTGGCAGCTATTTGTAGTAGTCTACTCTGGAACACTGCACATAATGAGGATGCAGACCATACTAAGGCCTGGACTATAGACACATTTGGTTAAGACTCAAACTTTTTTCTAACATTAAAAATGTACATGGCAGAGCACAGATCAGAGTACCTCTTATAACTGTTCACATGCCAAATAAAATATTATTTAAAAAGAGAGCTAACAATCAAAACAACATTTTACTGGCTGATGCCAAATAAATAGTAACAAGGCAAAATTTGGAAAAAAATGTACCTTGGTAATCTGAATAAATTTTCATATTACATAATCAAGTCAAAACAGTAGGTGTAGAATTAATGAAAATTTAGAGGGAGTAGGCATACATTTGACATTGGCAGATTTCCCCTTCCTGCAGATTCAGGATATTCCACATGTTATCGAAATTTAAAATACAGAGCTTGTAGGCTGCCTTAGTCCTTCAGCGACTGTGAACCACCAGAGCTCTCTGACAACTCTTCACTGGAAGAACTTCTGATATCTTTCTCCATCTGGAACAAACATAATCCAAGGTAAAGTTTTTCAGAGGGAAAGGAAAGAAAGGGTGGAGAAACGAAGTTTGAAATGACTTACTTGACCCATCAGAATTGAATTGTACACAACTCTCAGAATAAGGTATGTCCATATAACGTGCAAGACTAGCAACAAAATCAAAAGAGAGTTGAAAATGTAGTATGCTGGGAAAACAGCGACCATGGCAGGTGCAGTCACGGAAGTGCTGAAAGGGGTAGAGCCAAGGTTTATCAATATTGCCAATGCAGTTCAGCTGCACACAGCTGCATTAAACAAGTCACAGACACCCAATAAAACATGTATTTACCTGTATATGATCCAAAATGGATAAATTCCTATTCTTGTGACAATCCAAAGTACAGTGAAGACACCCAGCAGAATGTCACATACTTTTTGGAAGCTGGCATACTTTGCCATCTTTGCAGCATCCAAGAAAATGTCAGCACAGTCATGGACAACAAGAACAAGAGTGCCCGCTCGATAGAGGTTGCAGACCCATGAGAGGGACATCAGGGTCACAGTAGCAATGTGATGGATGAACATTTGCCAAAAATCTTTCCTCTTGACATCAAAGAATTGAGAGATGCAAAGAGAATAGTAGAATGATAGGGATATCATATAATACCACCACACATCATCCGAAAGACTCTGAAAAAACAAATCAAAATCATTAGAATTTTAAAATTTTTAAAAGTAAGTAACAAATTTTTAGAATCTTTCAATACCTGCTGTAAAGGATAGCCAACCCAGCACTGTTTGATATCCCACAGCCATGGTTTATCCCACAGCACAAAAATTCCAAAAGAAAAGGATAGAATGTAATATGTACACCTCCAGCTGAAAAGAAGTTACATAACACAATTACACAAGAAAGTAAAAATACTTGTCTCGAATTACACCACCACAATATAAGATAAAACAAACCTGTTTTCACAAAATTTGACTAGAGTGGTTGGTTTGTCCTGAGATCGACGAACACGTAGCCAACGTTCGACTTTTCTCTCTGGCCAATCAAGTTGCTTTGCCAGGCCCGTAATTTGTTTATGTTTCAGTTTCTCCTTAGATTGGTGAGCCTTCTCTAATATATCATTTGGAGGAGCTTTCTTAGCTTTTTTGTTCTTGATGCCAAGTGAAATGCCAATGGGTGCTAGCCAGTACCTATAGAAAGTAAATAAATGTGCTATTTAAAAACAGATCAGACACTTGAAAACAGAAGAAATCCTAAACGAGTGTTATGGACACTAAATAAGTAAAAAGATGTTGGACAAATTAAACAGTTATCACGATGAGGAAACTTAAATCCTTCACTGCACTGTCATACAAAGAGAAATTTGTAAATTGTGCTTCAAAATATATTTCAAAATTAATAAAATGAATAAAATCCAGTCGGGAAAGCAAATGAAAAAGAAATTGCACCCAATAACCTGGAGGTCAGGTTTGGGGGGCTGACAAGCATACAAACTGGCACAGAAATCAAGAGCACCAGGAAAAGTCCATTTTTGCTGCAGAAGTACATAACCTAACTTTTAAAAATGTGGAATGGGCGACAACTTGTTACGAGCGACAGACAAAAATTTAGAACAGTGATAAGCTCGAGGACCAATGTACGATCCGCATAAAATAGAAAACCTTCGAAAAGGCTCCGTGCGCGAACGGGGAAATGTCAGCCAGGCAAAGGGCCAAGGAGGGCGGGTGGGCGACTGGCAGTCCCCGGCCCCGGTATCATTTTAGCAGGGTCGGTGGGGCGAGGTCAGATCTTACCCGGGCCCAGCCCGGCGGCCGAGACCCGCGGCTTCCGTCCAACTACTCACTTTTCGAACGCGAATCTCAGCAGCAGCATCACCACCGCCAGGGGCAGCGGGAACAGGAGGTGACGGTGGTCGGCATACACATATTTGTCGTTGGGCTTGAAGTCGGCCCACGTCACGTTGGGCGGCAGCCACACGTCCCGGTCCCAGAACTTGTCGGAGATGGTCTTGAACAGGTCCATGTTGGAGGAGTCCGCGGTCGGAGCACGCGAAATGGTGGGCGAAGCCGCCGCAGGGACCGGTAACGGCCACGAGTCTGTAGGCTAAGGCGAGCCGCTACCGCTGAGCCGAGCCGCGCCGCGCCGAGCCGAGCCTTGCCGTGTCGTGCCGTGCGGCCGCGCCCGCCCCACTTCGCTCCACACAACCTACACAACCGTCCCTGCGCACGCCAGCACACACACCGCGCCGCGCCGCCGCCGCACCAGCTGAGCGGCTGGGCTGCGGCAGGTTGCCCCCCGCCCCCCTCTCCTCTGACATGGGCCGCGGCCGCGCCCTCTCCGCCGCGAGGACCGCGGCACCGCGGGGAAGGAGGGGTGGGCGCCACTGGCGCCAGTAATGCAGTACTCCTCGTGCTGTCTCTCTCCCACCCGCACCGCGACTGGAGGCGGCGGATAAGCGAACGGTGACTGTCTCGCCCGAAGAGCGGGCGTGACGCGTCAAAGTCCGGCGAGGAATGCGCTATCCTCCCGCGGTACACGCACCTCACACCTTGTAGCAGGGCGCACCGACGGGAGCGAGGCGCAACCGCGTCTCGCGATCAATCACCGCAGGGCTACTTGCACTCACCACGCGAGCGACACACTGATACACCTGAGGGTCGGAACCACCAACGCAGTTCTACGTCATCATTAAGCGAACTCAGAGCGCTGCTCAGTCGGAGCAAGTGATTCTCCGGCCGGAGCGAGCACCCCGCGCGAGCCAGCGAAGGTAGCTACTCCATGCAGCCGCCCCGCCGGTGCCGCCATCTCTCGGACACCCCCGCCTGAAGGTAGTTCGCGGACCGCGCCCGCAGTACAGCCAAGTGGTGCGGGCTGGCTACCTTCAGGCGGAGCTGGCCGAGAGATGGCGCCACCGGCGGGGCGGCTGTATGGGGTAGCTACCTTCGCTGGCTCGCGCGGGGTGCTCCGTCCGGCCGGAGAACGACGTGCCCCGACCCCAGTCAGCGTGCCCGAGCCCCTCCGGCCCAACGCCCGATGTCAGAGCGCACCAGTTGGGCCCGGGTTGTCGAAAGATCGTGATGCGGGTGCGGGAGGGACGTTGGGGTCGCGTAGCAACGCCCCCGACTGCACCCGGCAGGGTGCTCCAGTTGAGGGTTCGTCCGCGAATGCACTCTGTGGATGCTACCGATTACGGAAGAAAGCCCGTTCCGCGACGTGGTTTGTGGACGCGTCACGTGGCGTGGCGTGTAGCACGTGACGTAAATATGAACGCGCCCGCGGCTGGCTATCTTGTCGACACCATCGCCCGGCCAGGATCCCCAGATTACAGCCGCCGCGGCTACCCGCAGGTCCGGCGCGGCGCGGTCGCAGCGGTCATTTAAACCATGACAAATAAAAAATAAATAAATTAGAAAAAAAACAGTCCCCAGTCGTTGCTTATTTATTTTTCGTGCGTTTCGGAGCCCCGCCCCCCGCTACGCCATCGCGGATGAATCACACCAAAATGCACACGTCACACACAGCGGCGGCGGGGACCCCCCGCAGACTGACTCATGTGCTATCTCACAGGCGTGCTCACTGTTTACACCGTTTACCCCCAATTCTGTCTGTCTGTGTGTGCTATTACAGCTTACAGCACGCACCGGGGACAAACAGAAAATAATCTCGGACACACAATGGTCTTTCAACACAGCAAATAAACATTAAATAGTAATGACGATGACACATGTCCTGACAAGAAGACGACGACTTGCCGTGTGTGTTTTCGAGTGGTGCGTGTCGCGAGCCGGCGCACAGCTCGGTCGGTACAGTCTCTGTGCTGCGGGTACGCGCACCGCGCCGCGAGGCACGCGCTGCCATGCCGGTGCGGCGGTGCGCGGTTGCGCTGCGTTGCTGTCCGTCTTCCGTCTCTCTCCAACTCCGCGGCGGCCCGCGCCGCGCGCTAACGGTGCGAGAGAGACGGGCGGCGGCATAACCAGAGCGTCGTACTGTATTCATGAGCAGCCCACGGCGGCCGACGGTAGCCCCGCTCCGCCCCGCCCCCGTTCATGTCCATGCCATGGCCTGGCCGCTAATGACAAGGCCAGGCCTCGCGGCGTGTCATGAGCCGGCCTCTGCTTTCAGGAAAACCCTCATGACAGGAGCGGACCTCCGTGCGCCTATGGCTGCACTGTGGTGGCACTGACCCGCGCGACTCGCCATGAAATATGGGTCCACGGAAAGCTCTCGGGTGGTTTCGAAACCCGTAAGGAGACACACCACCTGCGTGAGAGCGGTTAAGCGGTAGAGTGGAGGGTACGAAAGTGGCGCCGGAGGCTGGATTCGAAGCGGCGTCCTTCGGAACCTTCCAGGAGAAAGTCCGGGCTCAGATGCCGCGCGGGTGTTCAGGTGTGAATTTCTAACGCCGCGTCATTTCCCGGTCGGCTTTCACGCACTCGCAAACGCGTGCTGAGACTGTGGAGCTGTCTGACGCAGACTCTAAGGAGGTGTTGAGAGGGCGGTAAAGAAAAAAGTCGGTCGCGGTATCGCTGTTCTACGGGAGAAAATCACAATTATCTATATTTTTCTGTACACAACACACAATATAATTTCATTTTTTTGCGATATCATAGGTGCGATATATTTACAAGATGGCATGAGAGAAATGATCCGATGGCTCTTTTATGTACAATGATGATGATTAGACGTTTTATCACTATTAACTGTGCCCGCGGCGTGGCCGGGGACGATAAAGATATTCTATATTTTGTACAAACTATTTCACAGTCTCATGGCCTACTCACGGCCCCACCTGCTCGTGGCCATACCGGCTGCGTCACCGGGATCTGTATGTAACCCATACAGGAATACATATTTATATAAATTCTTTAAAAACATAAATTGGCAACAATTTTACAAAAAAAAAATTTTACTTGTAACTTTTAACATGGTAAGTTCGTGGTTTTGTAATAATAATCCCCCCCAATAATAATAAACAAGATACGACACAACATAATTTTTTAAAAGTTTTTTTCTCTTTTCTTTCTAAGTTTAAAGTTTGAATAAATTTTTGGTGCAGCCGTTCGCAATTTGGCGTCCCCCCCCCTCCCCCTCCCTCCATCCCATCCTCAACTCCCTCCACAGAGCCTCTGCTCTTCGGAACCAAAACGCAAAAAAAATCCGCTACGCGTTGTTCTCGGAGCGGGTCCTCTTGGCCTGGTCCTCGTCGTCCTCGTCGTCGTCCTGATCCTGCGAGTCCTGCGCGTCCTGCGGGTCGTCCTGGGCCGCCATCCACTCCCGGGTGGACAGGTTCTGGCAGCCGCTGTACCGGTGCCGCAGGCGCTGCTGCTCCCGGCTGGCCGCCGCGCCCTGGCCGCCCTGCAGCAGGCTGCACGGCATCCCCGTCAGCGTCGTGTTGAGGAGCGACGAGCTGCCCACGAACAGGGCCTCGGCGTCGGCGTCGGGCGACCCCGCCTGCAACGGGAGACAACGAGTGTGAGGCGCCTGCCACTGCCGCGGGGGTCGGCCCGGCTTCAGTCCGCTCAACCTACCCGTCCTGGCGCCAGGTCGGCGAGACAGTCGTGGCGGTGGCGGGGGTCCGTCCAGAGGCTGGTCGGGCTGGGGGCGGCGGCGGCGGCGGCGGCCAGGATCACGACGTTGCGCAGCCCCCGCGAGGACGCGTGCAGCTGGGCCGCGTGCCGCACCAGGTCCCGCGCGTAGCTCTGGTCGGCGACGACGACGACGCGGCGCGCGCCGCAGTGCGACACGTCCCGGAGCAGCTCTGCCGCCGAGTACACCTCGCCCTCGTCCAGCTGCACATAAACACGGCCGTCAGTATTCGCACCCCGGGACACCGGCGCGCAGACGTGCTCTGCGTCGTGCTCACCTGGCCGTCGCCGTCCGCGTCCCAGAGCAGGGCAGAGCCGCCGGGCAGCGCGGGGCCGTTGAGGTACAGCAGCAGCGTGTCCGCGCACCGCGCCGTCTCGCACACGCGGTGCACGTGGTAGCGCAGGGCCAGCTTGAGGGCGGACGGGTACATGGCGGGCACGGGGCCAGCAGCACCACCTGGATCATGCGCACAAAAAAATTTTTGTTGTTCTTAGAATTCGGCCAGGGCCGCGCGTCAGCGCGTCTTATCTTTGGCGATCGTGTCTTAATTAATTAAGGCGAGTTAAGCCGGCGGCGACCCCGGAAGCAGAGCGGCACGCACCTGGTCCACCCTGGACGCCGTTGGCGAAGAACACCTTGATGTTGTCGTCGTGGAAGCCGACGTGCTTGAGCGTGGCGTGGAAGTCCAGGACGTTCTGCACCGCGGCGGCGTCGCTCAGCCGCCTGTTCCAGCCGCCGGAGAGAAGCACGGCCTGTGAGCAGAGGAGGAGGCGGCGCCGGGGTCAGCGATGGGGGTGAGGATCGGGGAGGCGCGGAACGCGGAGGGTTCACGGCGAAGGCCGGCCGCGCCAACAGAAACAAAGCTCTATGAAGTCGCGTGGTACCCACCGCCGCGCCGCGCCGCGGCATTCCGCGTCGCATTGATATGAAAGTGAAGAGTAGGTCGGCTCAGTACTGTACTAGGGGGCCCCGCGGGGCGCAGCTCTCTCTCTCTCTCTCTCTCTCTCTCTCTCTCTCTCTCTCTCTCGTTCCACCTATCTATCTATCCTTCTCTTGTCAGTCATGATGACGGCGACCCGCGCGCGGCCTCCCGCCGAGGCTGCTGCCACTGCCGCCGCTCATGAACACGGCCCAGTATGTTTCCCATCCGAAAAACTCCCATCCCATCGCTGCTGGCCCTGACCACCTTACAAGAGAGAGAGAGAGAGAGAGAGAGAGAGAGAGAGAGAGAGAGAGAGAGAGAGAGGCGCGGCCGATACACGCGTAAGTTCGCAGGGGGTCGGACAGGCCGAGCAGTGCATGCACTACAGGGCCTGCTCAAGGAGGTTGACGGCTGACTGGAGAGCAGCGCGCCGTGTCTCGGCCGTCCGCCGCAAGGGACCTCTCTCGGCTTTATGACGTCATAAATAGCTGGCGAGATTACCTGCAGACAGGCTAATAGGGGGCGGCGGCGTAGCCGGCTGTTATCTGACATAGGCCGAGCAGCAGCTCTCTCTCTCCCTCCCTCCCTTCCTCTGTCTCTCTCTGTCTCTCTCTCCCCCTCCCTCCCTCTCTCTCGGTGCCGGATCACCCCCGGAAACCACACACGCGCAGGGGGTCGCCCATAATATAGGCCCCTTGCAAACAGTCGCTCATGACATGACGTTCACTACACGACGCCCGTCATCCACCCCCAATTGAAATCCACCGCGGCATCGCGCTTCGTAGTACACACGTTATCAGGGGTGTATCGGGGCGGCCGTGGCGCGTCGCGGTGCTGGGCGCGAGGCCGTCACCTCGCCGCGCACGCGCACGAGCACGGCGGCGAGGAGGCGCGCGGCCTTGGGGGCGCGGTGCGCGGTGCGATACCGCCGCCGTGGCGAGTGCCCTGCGTGTCCCGCCGCGTTACACAAGGAGGGCCGCGCGGACCCTGCGAGGCGAGACGGCGACGCCGACGGCGGCGGCGGCGCGGCCAGAAAAACGGAGAAAAACGAGGATAGACGACAACGCCAGCAGCCGCCCGGAGCCAGACGAAAATATGACGGCGACATTACGTGGCGGTACTGTGCGCGCCGCGGCGGCGCGGGTTCCGGGATAAATCTGTACCGCGCATCCCAACCTGTCCCCGCGGTCGCTGTGTGTGTGTGTGTGAGTCGTCGGGGAGGGTCAAGGCCGTCGTCGCGGATGGTTGATAACGGACACACCGTGCGTCTGTTTTTTGAGGAGTCGGGCGACGGTGCCGTGCGGGGTAGGCCACCCAACGTGCTCCGCAGCGCGGCGGCACGGCGGCCCAGAGCGAGCAGGGGGCTCCTGGGGGGAGGGGGGCGGGAGGCGCCTGGCGGCTCGGCGCGGCTCACAGAGACCCGGCCGGCCGTCGGCGGCGGCGGCCCCGGACGGAGTGCAACGGAGTGCCGGCAAAATCAAAGGTCGGCTTCCGCTAAGCAGGCCGCAGCAGGGCCCGCAGGGCAGGCGCCGGCGCCACGGCGCGCCACGCGGCGCCACGCCAGCACAGGCCACCCCGCCCCCGCCTCGGCCTCCACTTGTGGGTCATCCAAGAGGGGGCGTCCGTTCCGCATCCGGAATCCTCAAGGAAGCCCGTTCGATTTTCCCCCCGAAGAATGCCGAAAAAGCTTGACGAGGAAATGAAAATGTGTCATTCCGGCACGGTGTGCCGGACACTTACGTGGTCGCAGGTCTGCATGAAGGGGCAGCGCGTGCGGATGAACTGCGCGGTGTCGCACTGCTCGGCGTCGTCCGCGGCGGCGCCGGGCTCGCAGTGCAGGCGCGCCGTCTCGGCCAGCGGCCGCAGCGGCGGGCAGGGGCTCGACGCGAAGCCTGCGGGGGACGGACGGTCAGTCAGTGTCAGCGGGGGACGCTGTAGCAGGACACGGCTCGGATGTCCGCCGCGGAGACTCACCCGCGACGTCGTGGCGGCACTGCAGCGCGTCGTGGCGCTGGTGGGGCGGCCGCGAGGCGGGGGTGACGAGCGGCAGGAACAGCAGCTCGCAGGGCGCGCCCTCCCCCGCCGCCCCCGCCGCCCCCGCGCCGCCCCCGGGGGAGCACCGGGGTTCGCGCGCCGGCTGCACGCAGTCTCCGTTCCCTGCAACCAACCAGACACAAGCATGACAATGATGATGATGTTGGTCGTGACCCTCATGTTTCTAATAATCATTTTTTTTTAAAGTTAAATCGTTTGGTCGCGGTCAGTGTCTGCTGTCGTTTGCGTGACGACCGCTCCATGACCTCGGCCCTCGGCCCGCATCCGGCCGCGGACTACGGAAAAGAGGCGAAAAATAATGGTAAAACCGGGCGCCGCGGCCCCGTACAGTATGAAGCGTTATGCCCGTCCAGTCCTCTCGGTGAGTCCGATCAGGAGTCCAGTACGCGTTTCCAGCGAGGCTCGAGGACGGAAGAGAGGAGGTAACGAGAACTCCAGGGCGGAAGCGGCAAGTATGAGAAATCGCACGGCGACCCGCGGAGGAACCGGTACACACTTCTCGATCCCGAGAGTCCTGAGCCCTGCGCTTGTGGCGCTGTCTGTCGCGTCTCACTCGTGCGGTGTGGGGGGAGGGGGAGCGAGAGAGATAGATAGAGGTCCGACAGTTTGGAATCGCTCCGCCGCTGGCCACACGGGGCCCTGGGGCCCTGCGGCCCTGCGGGGGGCGGCGGGGCTGCGGGCGCGCGCGGCGGGCACCGGTAGCTGAAAGGTAGGGAGTTTATAATGGTTTATAACACCTCTCGTTCTCGGCCGCCGCCGCTCCCGCCGCCGCCGCTTCAAAGGGGCCGCCGCCGCCGCCGCCCCCTCCTCCGCTGTCGGCACTCGCCGAGCCCACAATGCACCCCGTTTAGCTCCCTCTCTGTCGGTCTCGCTTTCGGCCGTCGACCGCGCTGCGCTGCTCGCGGCGGAGGAGCTGCTCTGCTTACAATACGCCAAAAGAGGGATGTTTGTGTTTCGCGCTCTGGGCTTCGGTGCCGGGGCGGCCTGTGGAGCTCGCCGGCCCGGCGCTACGCGAAACAGAACAGTAACGCAGACACCCCCGCCGAGTCAGTCGTCGGACCCCCGAACCCGAGCCGCCGCGACAACAAAGACATTGTGCGAGTGCGGTCGGCGGCGGCGACGAGTGGCTGGCGGTACAGTACAGTACAGGCCGCGCTAGCCGCTCTAGCCGCGCCCGACGGTGGCGCCATCGGCCACACGCCGCACCGCCGTACCCGCCGGGTTGCCGAAACTTGGGCGCGCGCGCGGCCCGGCCGCCGTCGCCAGAGCAGGAACACACCGCGAGCTGGAACCTCCCCGACGCAAAAGGTCCGCTGGCGGAAGGTTCGACAAAATGTGGCGCGGAATGTCCGAGGAGGAGTCGCGGGCCCCGACAGGACAGCCCTGCCCTGCAGGCAGCGGCGCCCCAATCCTTTTTAGTGTCGCCCGCCGGGCATTAAAAAGCAAAGTAAAGAGCGGGACGCTTGTAAATACGGCGGCGGGGGCGGGGAGTGGGTGCCTCTGCAACGTCTCGGTGCGCAAACAAGTGGCGAGTCCTGCGCAGGATTTACAGCACGGATTACACGGGTGGGAGTGGGGGGCGGCGGCACAGACAAACCGCTTTACTTTCACAGTAGCCCGGCTACCGGCACCTCCCCCCTCCACCCCTCCCTCCCTCCCTCTCCAGCTCCTCCGGGCCTGGCTCAGGGGGTCCTCCGTCACCTGCCGCGCACCGGCCGGCCGGCCGGCCGCCAGCTGATCACAGCACCACGGCGATGCGTCCGTCCGCCCTGCGGGGGCGCGACCAGCACGCCGTCGTCGCCCACCCACACGCTCGTGTGCGCCTATTTCGCAGCCGGCGTCCGATTCCGCCTCCATCCCTCTCAGCGCGACAGCGGACGACGCCGCTGGTCAACAGGAAGGACGAGGTGGTCGTCGGCGACGACGCATGAAAAACAGAGAGGGTATTGGCGGTGGGGCGGGGCGGGGCCACGGGAAGGCGGACGGGCGGCGACTTGAAAGGATTTCATGGAGCAATTAAGATGAAGGTGGCCGGGAGTCTTCGGGACGGGGGGCGCGGAGAAGAGAGAGAGAGAGAGAGAGAGAGAGAGAGAGAGAGAGAGAGAGAGAGGGGGGGGGGGGGGGGGGGGGCAGGCCGCCAGAGGTCCGGAGGCAACGGGGGACCGCGGCGTGGTCACGCAGAGAGGGGCGCTCCACGCTCCACACGGAAGGCGCGGTAGGTCAGGAGCAACAACAGCGTGTACGTAGTAGTTATAATGCATGCACGGGCGCCTCTCTGCCTGAGAAAGAGAGAGATAGAGAGAGAGAGAGAGAGGGGGGGGGCGATAGCGAAAAACAAAAACGAAAAATTATATAAAGGAATTATAATTTGACTTTGTAAAAATGATGATGTGAAATGTCTTGTGCTCAACGGCAGTCTCCAGTCCAACCCCGCGGCGTTTTTTTTTGTCTCCAGGGTTGTTTGCGGTGTGCAATAATGTCGGTCACGCGGCCTGTAAGTGTTCTGCGCGACCGAGGCGCCGCCCCGCCCGCGCGTTGAGGTCCCCGTCGTCCGTCCCCGGCCGGGTTCCGGTGACCGGAGCCGCCGCCGCCGCCGCCGCCTCGCCGTGTCGTACTTATTACCTTCGGCCGTTCGTGGAAAATGGACCCCGCTGCCTTTGCGCCTAATGAGTCCAGAGTAGAGTGTGCCTGGGAGGCTAATTGTCACCAAGCAGGAGCGGGCGGGGCGGGTCGGGGCGGCAGCGACGGATGCGCGCAAAGGCCGGGCAAAGTACTCCCTCACTCCCCGCCTCACACACACGCACGCACACGCATCAAGCCCACTGACGGTGCGGAACTTGGCGGCAAGCAGGGCAGGAGAAGAGAGGCAGCGGCGGCGGCGGCGGCGGGGAGCGGCAGCGTATGTGTAAGTAGTGAGGCCGCCGGGGAGGAGTACAGCCGGGCCGGGCCGGGCGGGGCCGCGGCTTGTGATGATCGGCCCACCTTTCTACTCCGCCGCCGCCCCCCCCCCCCCCCTCCCGGCCCCCGCTGCCCCCGCTGCCCCCTTCCCCGGCCTCCCCTTTGGCGGCGGCCAGCGGGCGGCACTATCAAAGGCCTTGTATACGCTGCAAGTGTCAAAATGGTGGCTGTGCCGGCGAGATGAAAGGCGCCGACCGAGCGCGACAGCCGTCTGCCTCCTTTGGCTGCCTTTGGCCATGCCGCACCGTGCCGCCGCCTGCCGCAGCGCTGGCGTGGCGTGGCGCGGCGTGGCGCGGCGTGGCGGGGCTCTCCGACGTACGGCCGTACCTCAGCAGAGCCACCGGCTGCCGTGCCCCCGCCGCCACGCCCGTCACGGAGGGAGTGGGGGTCGCAGACGTATGCGATCAGCGGGTCCTGACGGCCACGCGGGGTCCCGACGGCCCGGAGGCCCGCCGCCGCCGCCGGACCCAACATTGTAGCATTCCAAGACGGGCAGCCAAAGGGCGCCGCGCTGCCGCGCTCGCGTGCCCGGCCTGCATCCGCGAGGGCCCCGGAGGACGAGGACGAGGTGCTCAGGGTGCCGGCCGTCCCGTGGCCGTCGCGGCTCCGCAGCCGGACATCTGCCGGCGCCACGATGCTCTACTAGAATTAAGGTGTTAAGCACGCCCTAGAAAGTGGAGAGGACGTCGAAGCCGAGCCAAGCCTCGCAAATTCTCCTCTTGACTCGTGACTCACTTCCGCCCTGGGCCCCCCAGACTACCCTATCCCTTTGACGAGAGGCCGGCACGTGCCGGCACGAACCGCCCGCCCTGGTGCTCCTGCTTACCGAGGTGCAGGCCGCGCATGTGTCCGCAGCGCTCCGCCGTCGTGCCCAGCGACACGAAGAAGACGAGGACGAGGTGGCCGAAGCTGGTCGTCGGGTAGGGGTCGAGGACGAGCACGGCGTCGTGGGGGCCCAGGGCCTTGCCGCCCCGCGGGCCCACCAGGGTGGCCATGACGGGCTCGGCGTCCATGGCGGACGCGGTGCCCCGGCCGGCCGCGTACACCCGGATCTGCGCCCGCGGCACGCGCACCAGGTCGCGGCACAGGTCGTCGGACGCCGACGCCCCCGACGAGGACTCGGCGCAGGCCGAGCCCAGCAACCAGTCGTGGGCCCGCGTCGCCCACAGCGTCACGCGGTGCCCGTCGTCGGACACGGCCTCCTCCACGTCCAGGATGACCCGGGCGCCGGCGCGGGCCGCCAGCACCAGCAGGACGAGCACCGAAACTGCAAGCACAACATTCTCACTACACTGGACGACACGGGGAGGGCATCCGTCACTCACTGGAGCGGACGGGAAAAAAACGGATTAATTTATAATACAACGTTCGACGATCAGCACTCACCTTGAAGATAGGCAACCATGTCTGCCACCACACGCTCACTCTCTTGCAGTCGTCACTCACGTACAATCCACACACGTCGTTCAGGAGCGAAGCTGTCGATTGCTGTCGTACCGCTCGGAAGTTGACTCACGCACACAAGCACTCACACACACACACACTCACGCGCTCGGGCACCGCACGCCGGTCATCGCCGTCACTGGCCCGCGAGGTACACGACGAACACCCCCGGCACGACACGACACGGCTGCTGCACCTCACTCCACGCGCGCGGCCTCTCCGTCCTGCTCCGCTCCTGCGCGACGACTGTGCCTGCCCGAGGACGCCGACACTCGTCTCGTCCTCGTCGGCGGTGCGGGCGGTGCGGGCGGTGCCGGGGGAGGGCTGCCGGGACGGGCGGCCCCAGACCGCTCCGCTGGGCTCCTGCTGCCGGCCCCCGCCGGCCCCCGCCGGCTCCGGGGCGAGGGGAGGGGGAGGAGGGGCGCGGGCAGGTGCGGCTGGAGGGGCGCGCACCTCCCCGCCCCGCCCGTCCCGCCCCTGACAACCCCTGCCACCCCTCCGGCCAGATCCGGGCGCGCGGCGGGCGACGGGGAAGGGGCACAACCCCCTGGAAACGGATCCGATTCGAGGCGGTGCAACAGCTTGTGGTGGTTTCAGCAACAGATTGTGGTTTGGCTGGCCTGCATGCGAGCAGCGGTGCTGCGCCAAACTGTCGCTGGCGCAGGCCCGAGGCCCGAGTCCCTGACGAAGACTGCGAGCTTGGTGGGCTCGATTCCCACGGACTGTTTCACGCACTTTCTATTACGTGTCCTGGTCGGCTCCACAATTTTCCGTTTTCGGACGCCCACGACCACCTGCCTTTCCTGCCCCCCCCCCTCCCCTCTCTCTCTCTCTCTCTCTCTCTCTCTCTCTGTCTCCACCTCTCGCTGTGCACTAGGGGACAATAGCTTCGGAGCGGGCGCAGAGGATAACGAGCGATACAACACGCGCAGGATTTTCGCGGCGCCCCGCTTCTTAGCAAAGGAGGAACAATACCTGGAACGGCGGTCTCCGCCCGTCCTTGCCGCCGCCCCGCTGCTGGCTGTTCTAGTTCTGGGGGTTGTCTCGGCAGCCTCGGCAGCCGGCCTGGCACCGAGCCCCGGCCGGCGGGGACCCAAGGGACTCGGACACGGACACGAACACAGACACGGACACGGACACGCGGGTGCAGCCAGGACCTGGCCGGGCCCCGCGTCGGCCGGAGCCCCGGAAAAGGAGGGGGTCGGTTGGGAGCGGGAGCAGCGAGGAGAGGAGGAAGGGGAGTGACTCTCCGCCTCTCCTCTCCTAATCTTACGGGGCCTTAAGAGCAATGCAAACACTGGATCATCAGGGGACTACTTCAAAGGGAACATGCCGCCGCGCCGCACCGCGCCGCCGTCGCGGGGAGGGGGCGGGGCAGCGGGGCGGGGCAGCGGGGCGGGGCAGCGGAGGCGGCCGGCCGGGCAGTGCGGGCCGCCAGGGCGGGAGTGGAGGGGAGGGGATGGCGGCGGGTCCGTCACGGTCCCCGGGGCACCCGGGACCAGGGGAGGCCCCGCCGGGCGCTGTCACGTCGCCGTCGCCGTGCTCGTCACCACCGCGTCGTCACCTGTTGGTCAGAGATAACGCGTTGATCGCTAGTCGTCTGGCGGTCCGCGGCATCCGCCGGCCCCCTCCGGGACTCCGGGTCGGCGGCGGCTGTATCGGCACGATCAAAGGGAATCCGGTTGGTCCTTGCGCCGGGCCGGGCCGGGCGGCTGGCGGCGGCTGGCCTGGCGGCTGCGGTGGTGCGGGGTCCCTCGCCCCGCACGGCATCGCGTGGCTCGCAGTGCCCGGGCCCCCTGGAGCCCGGACCCCCCGCGGGCCCTGGAGCCTCCAGGACCGCGTTCCGCCATCCGGAGCCAATTTGGGGAGAGAGGCCGACGCGTTGCGGGCGGACAAATTAGTCTCGATCCATATTGGCGAGGAAGGGGGAAAAGGAGGGAATGTGTTTACGTTTTCCGGGCGAGCATTTTCCGAGAACGGGTCCGGGGCCTCGGCAACAGGTAGTCCGCCGGGGGCCCCGGGCTCCTGTCGGCGGCGGCTTCGGCCGCACCGGGACCGGCAGCCGGCGGCCGAAGAGGACGAGCGGAGGCGTCGAATGGGTTGCCTATCTGTTGCCGAGCAGGCGCTCGCCGGCCGGGGCACGGAGGGAGAGCAGCCGAAGCCGATCCCAGTGTGCACTGGACAACAGCGTCAGACCTTGTTTAAAAATGTGATATGATCCCATTTGGCTATTTTTTTTGTGTACTGACTGTAGCATTAGTCTTCAATATTTCAATTGTATTTTGAATTTTGTATTCTGTATTTTTATTGGTATGCTTTTTTTAAATTCTGGATTTTAATCGAACTCATTTCAATTCTGGACTGTAACTAATATGAGTTCTCGATCATAAATTATGTAACTATGTCTGGTAAGGCCTGCCGCTCATTTCTAATAAATATTTAAGTGGTGCAATTTCACTTTCATTAAAATGACGACTCCATTATTTCTCTTCCCGATTTCTCTTCGCATAATAATTGCTGTTGAACGCATTTTACACTGAAATAAATTGTTAGACATTTCCAAACAGTTCGTATTTCTCTGCAGAGACTAGCCCTAAGTATATTTTCAATTGTTTCCAACACATTAAATATCGGATGTTTTGTCATCCAGTACGGTTATCTCATAAAGAAATAATTTCAGTTTCCGATATTTTCTTGAAAGGTTCGAGGAAATCAAATCATTAGTGCTGTGAAATTCTCTCTCCTGTCCGTCTCCCGCCGCCTCGTGTTGGCGTTCCCTGTGCGGATACTCCGCGACCAGGGCGTGGGGGTATCGGCACGCGTTCGATACTCCCCGCCCGCGCGGGCCGGCCGGCGCGTGGGGTATATACGCCCGGCGACATCCTCCGTCCTCCTCCCTGCTGCCGCGCCGCGACGCCGCGTGTCACCGAGTCGATTTTCCTCGCGAGAGTATGAGTGAGTGAGTGAGTGAGTGAGTGAGTGAGAACGTGCGTATGTGTGTGTGACGCGGCCCCCGTCCGCCGGCGCCTGGGTCAGACGGGCGCAGCCCGGTAGCGTCAGCGCTGTATCAGACAATCTCATAAATCCTGGCCGCGAAAGCGCGCTGTTCTGCACCACATTGCCCGGCACATTTGCGATGCTCGCGCCGCACCGCTCTGCATGAACCCAATATGTGCGCCAGTCGCGGACCGCGCAATGTCAATAGTGTGATAAGCCGCGTGGAGTGGCCCGGCCCACCCGGCCCCAAGGTGGGCTCTGGCACCGCCGGCGCGCTTCTTGCCGACCAGAGCCCCCCGGTGCCCCCCGGGGGGCCCGCCCTCGCCCCGTCGGCCGGCCCTGGCGGTCCCATGAGCACTGCCATGGCACTGCCATAGCACTGCCATACCGCCGCCCGAGACGCGCAGGTCGCCGGGCCTCCGACGAACGCCCTCCGCCACTGCCGCCGTCGTCGCCGCCGTCGCCGCCGAGCCGAAGGCCCCGAAAGCCCCCGATAAGGCGGCGAGCTCCTTGGATCCTGCGAGCGCCAATCAGAGCCTTCCCCTGTGATTGGGGCACTCCGGCGAGGACCTCCGGAGCGTCCGCACCGCGGCCTTGACCAACCCGCAGCCGCAGCCGACAGCGCGAGGTAAGACACAGGGGAGGATCCGTGGGGGGTCGGGGGTCGCCGACGACGGATCACCGTGGGAACCGTGGCGTCGTCCGCGAGCCATCGAGCCGTTTTTTCGGCGAGTGCCGCACCGGCTATTCTCGGCCCGCACAAGGACGTCCTGGAGGACATGTGTGGCAGGACGAGGCCCTGTAGGGCCGGCGTGTGGCCCCGCGCGGCCCCACGTCGCGCGCGCGGGCTGCGTTATAGTGCGGGATGAATGGCGTGTGTGTGCCGTAAGGGGGCCACGCCACGCTACTCCACGCCACGACGGGACTCGACGGGACGGGACGGGACGGGATGGACCCGCTGAGGAGGAAGTAAAAGACACATTTGCTCGCTCTGCCGCCGCCGGCGACACTCATAAACGTACACCCCATATCCGCGTTAAGGGTCAACGGTGTATGCTCGGCGGGATACAATCGAGCCAAATTGTATAACTTGCCAGCGCAATTTCCATAATTTTTAAATTTTAATTTTACAAAAAAAATCATCCAAAATTAATAATGATTTTTTTTAATTTAAAGAGAGTGTTTGTGGTCCTTTTATTTCGTCAAACTTGAAGGTCCCACAATTTTTTTAGAAATTGTATTGGACAGACGACTTTAAGCCCGCCTGAGTGGTGTAATCCGGCGTACTGAGTTACAAGTATTGTCCCATTCCCGGCACGCCTCGCGCTTTTCGCAGAAAGGAAGAGAGGAGAGGAACTCCCCCCGGAATAACTCCGCCAAGGCCGACGCGTCCGCGCAAACATATTCAGAGGAGTACGCGACGGCAATTGAGCAAATACATCGGGCGAAAAGTGAAAACGTCAGAGCAGTCAGAGCCGAGCACAGCGCAGCGCGGGGTGTGTTCAGGAGCGCGGAGGGGCCGCCGCGGGCCGCCGGTGGGCGTCGCCGGGACGGGAGGTGTGTCCAGTTAAGGTCTCATCCATTTTTTTTCTGGCCTCTTAGCCACAGATAAAGTGGTTCTCGTTTTATTGCGACTCATAGTTGCTGCCGAAAACACTTTGCGTCGACACTTTTCCCCGTGGTGCCAAGAGGTTATCAATCACACACGCGATTTTTGGCGACAATTTGTCGAGAGCGAAATGGTCGATGTATCGCCATAAAAAGAGCATCGCTGCAGCGAGAATTTTCGTTATCGCGGGAGAACTCAGGCGTTGCCGCCCGCGATATGTGACAGTTCTACAACCCGTTCCGCGTAACCGCGGCGTGCCGGAGTCCTCCGCCAGCCGGCCGAGCTTTGGCAGGATCGACTGTTTCGGATGAGCCGCGACCCATTACACGGTACACCGGTCGCGCGGACGCCGCGGGCTCCGCGGTCCGAACTGAACGCCCCCTTGAGGCGCTGCGACTGCTAATGTAATCTATATCTCACGTTATGTGTCACGAGAGATTACAATGGCAGCCGTCGGCCTTGGCGCACTGGTCCTCGGCGACGCACTGTCAGCGCAAACTCAGCTTTCCAAGAGTTTTGTCCCCGAATCAAAGAGATTGTCACACCCCCTTTTTTTTCAAAAAAAAAAAAAAGAAAACTTTTTCTGGTAAAAAAAAAACTGGCGATGATCATGGATTCCCCCCGGCAAGGAGGCTGTGATGTGCGATTGCTCACAGATGGGCCGTTTCTCTCCGTATTGGCCGTTATTTCTCCTCGCCACTTTACTTTTGCATTTGCATTCACATCTGTCTGTCTGTCTGTCTGTCTGTCTGTCTGTCTGTCTCTCTCTCTCTCTCTCTCTCTCTCTCTCTCTCTCTCTCTCTCTCTCGCCGCCCGCACTCGCTGACGACAAGCCTGCCGCAGATCACCATGGCGAGCTACGCGCGCGAGGAGGTGCCCATGGTGGCCGTGTCCGTGGAGAACGGCAGCGACTTCAACAAGAACGGCAGCGCGGCCGGCGCCGGGCCGCGCGAGGAGGGCGCCAAGCTGATGCAGTACGTCGCCGGCTTCCTAGGTGAGTGCGCGGGTTCGATAACCGTCCCCCCGCGGACGTCCGTCGCGCGGGTTCGAGTACCAGCGACCGCCCTGCTGCCGCAGCCACCATGGGCGCCCTGGCGGCGGGCACGGTGCTGGCGTGGACGGCGCCCTCGCTACCGCTGCTCGCGGCCCCCGACTCCTTCCTGCCCGTCGGCCCGGACGAGGGCTCCTGGATCGGGTCCCTGATGCCGATCGGCGCCTGCCTCGGCGCCGTGCCCGCGGGCGCGCTCACCGACCGCCTGGGCAGGAAGACGACGCTGCTGCTGCTCAGCGTGCCCTTCGTCGTCAGGTAGGAGGCGTCGTCGGCCACGTCGCGGAGGCCGCCGCCGACGACGACGGCGGTGCCCCCGCTAGTCGCGCGCGTGTGCACTTTCGGAGTCGCGGGCGCGGGAATTATAGAGAGGGGACGGGTGAAGGGTGAAGGGCGCGAGGGGCGGGGACGGGTGAAAGGTAAGCACCAGGGCTGGAGAGCCGTCGCCAGCCCGGTCTTACATCATCCCCCTCTCTCTCTCTCTCTCTCTCTCTCTCTCTCTCCCTCTCTCTTTCTCTCTCTTTCTCACTCTCTCTCTCTACTTCCGGTGCGCAAACACTAGCAAACACTCGGAGCAGGCGGCGAGGTGGCAGCGCGGCGCGGCGCGGCGCTCCCATTCAGCGGAAATGGACTCGCAGATTATCGGTGAAAAAAAAAATTGAAAAAAATAAAATAAAATGGTGGTGCGATGCACCGTGTCCTTGAGTGGCTCCTGCGAGCCGATTCACCGGACTGGTGTGTTTGCGCTGCATCATCGCTTCGGTATCTCCGTGTGCTGGCGCCGGGGGGCGGCGGGGGCACCGCATCATGCTGGGAGTGGCTCCGCGCTGCACCTCTCCGCTGCACTGATAACCCACCAGCAGTTGCGTGTGAATTCGAGTAGCGGCGTTTATTTCCGATGCGGCCCAATTGATGGCCGCCGATACTGCTGCTGCGGTGTGTATGAGAGGGAGAGAGAGAGTGAGTGAGAGAGAGAGTGAGCGAGTGAGTGAGGGAGAGGGGTGTGGTGCGCTGGAAATAGCCGTATTCATTTGATTTACGCCGGGACTCCGCCGCCATCCCTCAAGTGGCCGTACGTTTGGCGGGCCGCTAACGGCGCTCGCCATCCCCCCCCACAGCTGGCTGCTCATCCTGCTGGCCAGCAACGTCCCCATGCTCTACGCGGCGCGCCTGCTCGGCGGCCTCGCCACCGGCGCCACCTCCGTCGCGGCGCCCATGTACGCGGCGGAGATCGCCGAGCCCTCCATCCGGGGCACGCTCGGCACCTTCTTCCAGCTGCAAGTCACCATCGGTGAGCACCGGAGGAGAGCGCTGAAACTCAGACCGGACGCGGGGAAGTATCCCGGTCCGGGTTTCGGCGGGGTGACCCGACTGACACGTCGCGGACGCCGTCGCGCACAGGCATCCTCGTCACCTTCATCGTGGGCGGCTTCGCGTCGTACCTGGTGCTCGCGTCCGTGTCGCTGGCCGTGCCCATCGTCTGGTTCGCGGCCGTCTTCTTCCTGCCCGAGACGCCCGTGTTCCTGCTGAAGCGGCAGCGGCCCGCCGACGCGGAGCGGGCGCTGCGCCGGCTGCGCGGCCCGGAGTACCGCGGCGTCAAGGCGGAGCTGCAGGAGATGCAGCGCGCGCTGGACCAGGCCGGCCGCAACGCCGCCAGCTTCAGGTCAGTGCGAAAAAACTCAAGAAAAATTTGAAGAAAAATTACGAAGAGTGTACAATGATGATTGAGTCGTCCACCTCGTCGAGTATTTAACTCACGCACACTCTCTCTCCTACGGCGCAGTGAACTCTTCTCCTCCCGGGCCGTCATCAAGGCCCTCGTCATCTGCCTGGGCCTCATGATCTTCCAGCAGGTGTCGGGCATCAACGCCGTCATGTTCTACGCCACCAAGATCTTCGAGGCGGCCGGCAGCACGCTGGACCCGGCCGTGGCCACCATCATCGTGGGCGTCGTCCAGGTGAGTGGCGGACGCCGTTGGCCGCTGCGGCGAGCGCCTGCGGTCGCTAGGGTAGGCCGGCCCGCACGGCACGCGCGCGCGCCGGGCCCAGCCCTGCCTACCTGCCGGGCGCTACGGCTGCCGTGACACAGCCACGTGCCCCCCGCAGGTGGTGGCGACGGGCGTGGCCTCGGTGCTGGTGGAGCTGGCCGGGCGGCGGGTGCTGCTGCTGGGGTCGGCGGCCGTCATGTCGCTGGCACACATCGTGCTGGGCGTCTACTTCCACATGAGCTCGTCCGGCGCCGACGTGGCCTCCCTGGGCTGGCTGCCGCTGCTCTGCGTCGTGCTGTTCGTCGTCGTCTTCTCGCTCGCGTTCGGCCCCATCCCCTGGATGATGGCCGGCGAGCTGTTCACGGACGAGGTCAAGGCCCCGGCCTCCACCATCGCGGCCGCCCTCAACTGGATCATGGCCTTCGCCGTCACCAAGGTGAGCCCCCGACGCGGCCCCCGCCGCTGCTCACGTGCCGTTC